>PVIU01000024.1:143567-160202 GCA_004026605.1 Ondatra zibethicus | reverse complement strand
TGCCTGTGCGCTGACAGTAGTCAGAAAGCTCCCATAAAAGTGGAGCTGGCGGGCTTCCATCTCAGGGAGGGTGGACATGGATGGCTTGCTACCCACAGCTGAAATTGTGAAAACCCATGAAACAGTGACACCACAAGGCGCACGGTGAGACGTCTCTTGACTGTGGGCAGGGTTTGAATCAGCGCGCGACTTTCGCAAGACCCATGGGAGGGCGTCCCCTCAGGCCATGAGTGGGAAGAAGGCCTGGCTGGATCCTGTCGGGGCAACTCACAAGCCAGAGAGGCCAGAGGCCACTCTGGGAGGCCTTTCACGGCCGGGGGGGGGGGGGGGGGAGGAAGAAAAGAAATGGAAAAAAAAAGAGAGAGAAGAATCTGAGGGACCCTGGGCCCCCAGTCAAATGCACCACACAGAGTGTGCAGTGCAAGCGTGGGCAGACTGACCCCGGGTCAGTCCAAACACAATTTTAGCTAAGGGAAGCAACCATAGCAGAATGGGGGAAACTCACCAATCGAAGCTGGTGATGTGAATAGAAATCACGCTGTAGAAATCTCACTCAGGCATATGGAACAAGTGGTTGTGGAAAAAAAAAATACCTGGTTCAGGATCCCAACCCTGGGAGAGGAACTCGGGGTGGGAGAGCCTATCCGGGTCATGGTACCAATGTAATGGATTATTCAGATCAAATTTCTCTCTCATGCTGCCTTCCATAGTCTTAAAAATACTTTTCATTGTGCAAAAATATCTGTCACAGTCATTCTGACATAAACATGCTACTGTTTATACAATGTATATGTCTAAAACTTCTGTTTTCACAAACCCAAAGAATTCTTGTGAGCTCCAGGGAGCCGAATTGAAGAATCCACCTTAAACAGGTCAGATACATCCCCCTCAATTCCCTGATCCTAAAAACTTTTTTCCTTAATTTAACTTGGTCCTCTGTTCTGCCAATACCTTAAACAGGTGTAAGAGACACCGGACAGGAGCAAAGAGACCAGCTATGCCAGGATGTGGCCAGCATCTAGCCTTCTCAGGTTCCCGCCAAAGACGATGCCCACAAATAAGCAAGAAGAAGTCTTGAGAATCTGCCGCCCCAATTCCTTTAACCTGTGGTACCTAACCTCCCGCCTTTTTATTATAAAAAAGAGATGGGAATGTAATGATTGTTCTTATGTCTCTTTAAGAGATAAGCCATGCCCACTCCCTTCCCCATCCACTGAGGCAGGCAGATCTTCCTTCCTGCTTGCAGCCTTAGTCTCTCTCTCTCTTTTTCATCTCTTTCTCAGAGAGGCAGCTTCGGTCTTTCCCCTCTCTCTCTCTCTCTCTCTCTCTCTCTCTCTCTCTCTTTCTCTGCCTCTCTGTTCTTCTCCCCTTCTCCCTTCCCTTCCATAACCACTAAATAAATATCAAACCTCACTCTGCATGATGTGCCTATCCATTTGTCTCTTACCTGCTGCTGCCACATGGCTCGCTGCCGGGGGTGCCACCCAGGACCAGCCACCTTTGGAGACCTGCTCGTGGTCTCATGTGCTGTCCCTGCCTGGTACTGGCTGCTCTTGGGACCCTCTGCCCCCTGCCTGCCACCACGTGGCCCGCTGCCTGCCACCACTTGGGGACCTGCAGCATTTCTTTTGCCTGCCGCCACCGGGGATCCCTCAGCAATTTTTAATAATCCATTACAGAAAAAAAGAAAGAAGAAAAGAAAGGAAGGAAGGAAGGGAGGGAGGGAGGGAGAGAGAGAGAGAGAAAGAAAGAAATCCTGAGTCAGGTTGAAGTTCACCATGAAAGAAAGAAAGAAAGAAAGAAAGAAACAAACAAACAAACAAAGAAATCCTGAGTCAGGTTGAAGTTCACCATTCTTAGGGCTGTCTCTTTGTCAGGGTTACTACTGCTGTAATGAAACACCATCAAGCTGGGGAGGAAATGGTTTATTTGACTTACGCTTCCAGCTAACTGTTTGTCATTGAAAGAAGTCAGGACAGGAACTCAAGCAGGCCAAGAACCTGGAGGCAGGAGCTCCTGCAGAAGCCATGGAAGACTGCTGCTTACTGGTTTGCTCAGCCTGCTTTCTTATAGAGATCAGGACCATCAGCTCAGGAGTGGTACCACCCACAGTGGGTCAAGCCCTCCCTCATCAATTACTAAAATAAGAGAACACCCTACAGGCTTGCCTACAGCCTGACCTAATGGACGCATTTACTTAATTGAGGTTCCCTCCTTTCTGATGATTTTTACTTGTGACAGATTGACATAAAAACAATCTACCACACTGGGAATGTAGCTTACTTATTAATAGAGCAGTTGCCTAGCCTACAAGGTCCTGGATTTTTCTTCCTGATATTCAGAGAGAGAGAGAGAGAGAGGAAGAAGAAGAAATTATTATGATTATTATTACTCTATTATGTACCAGGAATTGTATGATGCATACCACATATGCACCTTTTCATATTAGTTTTGAATAATAAAGATTACTATCTATCCTGATTTAGCTAAGGAGAAATAAAACACAGAGAATTCTAGTAAGTCTCTTGTGATTTCTCAATTACAAAGCAAAGGCAACTTTCCCAGCCTAGTTAGGCTTACTGTGACATAAGATACGGGACTTAGCATTGAGCAGGTAAGACCAATAGAGATGATGGTTTGCCACCAAAGCTCAGATCTGTCTGTCACCTAGGAAAGAGTGAGCATCATCTGATGTTCACTGTGCAGTTCTCATGGAATTTGTTGCAATTCAAGTGCCAAAAAAACTCAGTACCCAGAGGTACCAGGATTGGGAACAAATGAGAAGGTAATGGCTAGGTAGGCGAGGCATGAGTACGTGAAGAAGGGATTCCAGGCAAGCCCAGGTCCTCTGAAATGTGGGAATGTGTTCCGTCTTCTCGTCATTAGCATCCAGCAATGATGAAATGTAAGCTCTTGACCTAAAATTTTACATGTGTAAAAGTAAGTTTTGGTACATCAGATTTCTTTCTCTTAAATTTTTTCATCTATTTTTGAGACCAGAGACTTAGTAACCAGTGTCCATTTTTGGTAAATGAGCCTGCAGCTTTAAAGCTGGTTGAGACTATGTTTTTCTAAAATTACTGCTTTTGACGTCTGTTTTCTTTACATGGCCATGTAGATAAATACATTCTTACCCTTTACTTTTGCAAACAAAATAAAATATGATCTCTGTTCAAAAACATTGACTAAGAAAAAGGAAAAACCAGCTTGGAAAAAGGGTTATCAAGATCCAGGACGTACGATATTTGCTGAAAGTGCCCGTCAGGAGAGAGGCTGGGCTGTGCAGATGGGCCAACGGAAACAAGATGTGGTGAAGACGAAGCTTGCTCCCCGAGTCTGCTAAAATGTGAATTTATGAATCCTGAGAGGTTGGAAGCCAAAAGAGATCTAATTGTGCCTTATTTGACTTGGCTCTTGAAACTCCAATCCTTGGCATTGCCTGCAAATATCGCACTTTTGTCCAACTGACCTTGCTCAAATGTTTTTTCTTCTTGCAAACAGAAAGTATTTCTGAGCATCCAATGGTAACCCAACTAATAAAGTTTTCAACTATAAATGTGGACCATGTGCTAATGGAAACCATATTACTGCTGGCAGCAGTCCGCCTGCCTTATTATCATATCCTAGCTCAAGTATTTCACACAGCGGGATCTCTTCAGGGGCCCAGAAAAACAGCCCAAGAAATGATTCTTCTGCAGCTTCACACATGCACTTCAAGTATATGGTAAAAATGAGACAGGAGGTCATCCAGATAAGTAAAAACTTGTAGTTAGGAAAGAAAGTTGGAAATACTGTCCACCTGAAATTGCCCTCGTTAAAGGTGTGAAAGGTTGAACCAAGAGTTGGAGTAAGAAAAAAAAAATCCCAAATCCAAATCTATAGCTCTTGCAATGTTTTCAGATTTGCATTGACGTATGTGTACTCTCCAAAGGACACTCTACTTTCTAATTTTATTACTTATTATTTTCTCAGACACAGTCTCCAGACTTTCTAATCCTATTCTTTTTTTTTTTTTTTTTTTTTTTTGCTTTTAAAATCAATGGTGTGAGAGGGAAAGACAGTGCAGAGGTTCCTCCATCTTGTGTTCTTGCTGAAGCCTATTCTAGGTTTCACTAGAATCTGATCGCCTTGATGGGGAGTCCCAAGGAAAACTGCCCAACTCTATTCGAGGAACTAAAGGTCGGGATGCCCTCCTGGCTCTCTTATCTTAGCCTTTGTTAAAACTGCTTGTTTGTGCAGAACCTCCTCCAGCTGCTTGTTCATCTTAGCTGCCTGTGTGTGTCAAATCCCCTCCTGCCAGCTAACCGCTAATCTTAACCTCTGTTAAAATGGCTTGCTTCAAACTGCTTACTCTGCCAAGCGCACCCCCCACCCACACCCCAAACTGCCAACTGAAATGCCTCAACGACGTCTCTGCCCTAAAAAACCCTGTGTTCTGGAAACTAGGGACCACACTTAGGGCGCGCGCGCGCGCGCGCGCGCACACACACACACACACACACACACACACACACACACACACACACACACACACACACTGCTCCAACACTTGGGTGTGGTCCCAGCCTGCTGGAATAAAGGCTTTCAATCGGTGATAAACAGTGTCTGAATGTTCATCTCTTGCTGCTTGGCTCGAGGGCCGGGTTCTAGTTCAATTGCGGCAATAAGAGCTAGGGTACAGTAAGATCATTTGCTCTCTGTGCACCCTGCTCCCCACATAGAAGCGAGTGTTTTGAATTAGGTGGCTGCTAGATTCTCACCCAGCTCTTACTATAGACAAGTCTGTTTGATTCTGAGCCTTTGTCATTTACTGGAAGTGGAGGTAAAGTTGGAAGGCAGGAGTGATTTCTGTGCCTTTAGTTTTATTGTGATTTTACCTTGAAAGCAGATTCTGGAACTGGGCCCCGGTGGCTCGCAGCTGGTAAATAATGCCCTCTTTGTTTTGTGTGACTCTAAAATCATGGTCCACACTCGGGAGCCTGAGCCAGAGGATCGGGAATTTGAAGGCTCTGCTTGGTTACCTAGTGAATTTGAGACTTGCTTGTGTTAGATGAGACCGTTTCAAAAATATAACACAGCATACCAGGATTAACGTGGAAAAGATCATTTTCTGAAGAAATCAATATGTCCACATCATTTCCGAGGAGAGCAGGAATCTGACCAGTTTCTCACGGAGAATATTTCAGTGCCGTGGGGAAACATCGGGAAGAGAGGACCCGGAGGAAGGCAGGCAGGCAGGCAGGCAGAGATGGCTAGAGGCTTTGATATCGAGGGCTCGTAATTTCCCTTGACATGCAGAGATGGAATTTTCGCCTGCCTGTCTTTCTCAGGCTGTGTAAGAACATCGTGAAGAAAAATGTTAACGGTGTGAGTGACCTTCACTGAGCTTAACGATTCATTGATTGTAAAAAATGTTTTACCTGAGCTAACAATGAGCGTGTATTCCTGGGGCCTCAACCCGCTGACCTGGAATGAGCCCCCCAGAAGTGTGCTAAGTGGCCAGGGAAACCAGGCTGGAGTTTATATTTATCTAACAGATAATTGAGCAGACTAAAAGGTCTTTTATTATCCTTATGTGGATTACGTACATTGTAGGTCGTTATTAAAACCATGTGTATCCCTGTCTCTCTTTTGAACACTCCTGAGAATGCAAAGCAGGCTTATTTTAGAGGCAGTGCAAACAAACACAAGTAAGGAGGCAAACTTACTTCATAAATTGTCTAAGGCCCTCTGCATTAAAAGACAACTGACTTTTGGCTGCCCCCATCTGCTCACACATGTAATTGTCAGGATCCATGGGACTATCCCCAAAGAACATGCTTGAGTCACAGCAGGCTTGACCTGCGTTGATCCCATGTTCTCCACTGGGACAGGTAATTTGTGGAGATGATTGTCTCAGAATTTTAAATACAACAGTCTCAGGATCAGAGTCAAGATAATCTCAGACAGTTAAGCTTCTTAGAACCAGCGTTTAGAAAAATACTTCATTGAGAAGCTAGCCATAAACTCTAGGATTTCTGAGTCAGAATTACTTTTGTTAGAGAGTCCAGGAAAAAGGGACCTTGTAGCTTTTAATTATCTTAGGAAGGAAACCAAATATCTTTGAAAATCTCCACTCAAGTCTTATCTTAATATAGTCTCACTAAGACATACATCACCAAATAAAATTTCTTGCTTCTCAGAGAGCAATGCATTGGCCATCTTGTGTTCCCTTTGAAAACACTGGAAATGGGCGGAGCCTCTTCGTGGTTCCTGGCGCTCCACAGTGAGTGTTCCACGGTCCTCTTGTCTTTCTGTGGCCAGAGGCATTGTGGCTTGTAAATGCTCTTTTAGTGACTATAAATAAATTGACATGATGTGAGAGTGAAATCCAGGAGTAATTTCATTAAATAGTATCTTTTTCTTTATTTAAAAGTTTCTGTTTCAATTTACATACCAACCACAGTTCCCCCTCCTGCCCCTTCTCCCATTTCCCCTGGTTTTCCCCCTAACACTCCTCAGAAAGGGTAAGGCCTCCCATGGGGAATCAACAATGTCTGGCATATCAAGTTGAGGCAGGACCAAGTCCCTCCCCACTCCATCTCCAAAAAGCCAATTCATGAACTAGAGATAAATTCTGGTCGCATTGCCAGTGGTCCCACAGACTGCCCAAGCCACAGAACTGTCACCACATTCAGAGGGCCTAGTTCAGTCCTATGCAGGTTCCCCAGCTGTCAGTCTAAGTCAGTGAGCTCCCTCTAGCTTGGTTCGGTTGTCCCTGTGGGTTTCCCCATCATGATCTTGATCCCCTTGCTCATATAATCTCTTCTCCCTCTCTTTGACTGAACTCCAGGATCTCGGCTCAGTGCTTAGCTATGGATCTCTGCATCTGCTTCCATCAGTTACTAGATGAAGGTTCTATGATGACAGTTAGGGTAGTCATCAATTTGATTACAGGGGAAGGCGAGTTCAAGTACCCTCTTCACTATTGCTAAGTCTTAGCTAGGGTCATCCTTATGCATTCCTGGGAATTTCCCTAGTACCAGGTTTCTCCCTAAGCCCACAATGGCTCCCTCTATGAAGATATCTCTTGCCTTGCTCTTCTTCTCTGTCCTTCTTCCTCCCCTTTACCCTCCCACTCCCAATTTACTCAGGAGATCTTATCTATTTCTCCTTCCGAGGGGCACCCATGCATGTCTCTCTTCTGGTCCTCCTTGTTACCTAGCTTCTCAGAGGTTGTGAATTGTAGCCTGGTTAGCCTTTTCTTTAAGTCTAATATCCACTTATAGGTGAGTACATACTGTATTTGTCTTTCTGGGTCTGGGTTACCGCACTCAGGATAGGTTTTTCTAGTTCCATCTATTAATGTGATCTAAAACATAAAATACTTCCATTTTGTTAGTTATTTTTATTTATCAACCACCTTTGCTTGCTTTTTTAGTTATAGGTATAAATATTCTACTAGTATGTCAGAATCCTTGATAATTTATTAAAGGCACTCAATTTTTCTTCATGGGACAGGGTCTTGATACAAGCTTAGGCTGGACTACCCATTATGTAGCCCAGGCTGGCCTACAGCTTGCTATGTAGTCTAGGCTGACATTAAATGTACTATGTAGTCCAGGCTGGCCTCAAACTTGTGATTTTTTTTTTGCCTCAGCCTAGTACTGAGATTACAGGTATGTGTGAGCGCATCTGGCTAAAGTATTAAAATATTTAAAGGATCTGGGGGATGCAGACATGGCTCAATGGTTAAGAGTACTGACTGCAGCCGGGCAGTGGTGGTACACACCTTTAATCCCAGCACTCGGGAGGCATAGGCAGATGGATCTCTGTGAGTTCAAGGCCAGTTTGGTGTGCAGAGCTAGTTCAAGGATGTCCAGGAATACACAGTAAAACATTGAATTAAAAAAAAAAAAAGAATACTGACTGCTATTTCAGAAGACCTGGGTTTGATTCCCAGAAACCACATGACTTCTCACCATCTATCACTCCAGTTCCAGGGGATCTGGTGCTTTCTTCTGGCCTCTGAGGGCACCAGACATGCAAGTAGTGCACAGACATTCATGCTGACAAAACACTCATACACATAAAAACAAAACAAAAGCAAAATCAGGTGCTGGAGAGATGGCACAGTGGTTAAAAGATTTTGCTGCTCATGCAGAGGACCCAGGTTCAGTTCCAGTACCTATGTCTGGCAGTTCCCAACCACCTTTAACTCCAGTTCTAGGGGACTTGACACCTTCTCATCTCTGCGAGCACTGAGGATACATGGTGCACATACATATTACATACATATTAAATGAACAAATCTTAATAAAAATAAAATATTTAAAACAGAGCTTTGTCTATATAAGAAATAAATTAACATATTCTTCTTCTTCTTTCTTTCTTTTGGTTTTTCGAGATAAGGTTTCTCTGTGGCTTTGGAGCCTGTCCTGGAACTAGCTCTTGTAGACCAGGCTGGCCTTGAACTCACAGAGATCCGCCTGCCTCTGCCTCCTGAGTGCTGGGATTAAAGGCATGCGCCACCACTGCCCGGCTTCTTCAGGTAAATTGAGACCTTAAAAATATGAGTAACATCCTTTTTCACTAGCTCCCACAATCCCAGTCTCTATGTTGGATTTTATCCCTGCCCTATGCTAAGTATGTATTCATCCATAGCCACTATATATAAACACATAGCTCTCCATAAAACTATGCTTAATATAATCGTTATGAATCGCCATTATTCCATAGCTTTTTTCCCCACTTACTAACATGTCTGGAGGAATTTTCCTTCATAGTATATATAATTAACAATTACTTGAAGTTGTTTCTATACTTAATACTTTAAGCAATAACTATTATGACATTTACTCCCTGTTCTGCTTTTAAAGATATTAAAGTTGCTTCCATTTGGTACAATGACACAGAATTCTGCAGTTCATTTTTATGTGTCTCCAACAATTGCTAAGTCTGAATGGCATTCAAAACCATTCTCTTTCTGCTTTCTTCAAGAAGCATTTCAAAAACAGTTCTTAAAATAATTAAATTCTTATGTTTTTTTTGTTTAGTTTTTCTAGCTAGTGCTTCATACACAGAATAACAAGTAAGCTATATTTTTGTTGAATGAATAAATAATAACTTTTTTTTGGTTGGGAAGAATGTTACATTGGAAATAGGAGAGTTTCTGCTTCTGTGGACTGGCTTTTGCAATAGTGCCTAAGGGGACACTTTAGTTTTTGATTTTTGTTTTTCTTAAAAAATAGGTGATATATCCGGGTGAAGGTGGCAAATGCTTTTAATCCCAGCCCTTGGGAGCAGAGGCAGTTGAATCTCTGTGAGTTTGAGACCAGCCTGGTCTGCAAAACAAGTTACTGAATACCCAGGATTTTTACACAGAAAAACTCTGTCTCAAATTTTAAAGAATAAGGACAATAAGAATAAGTCATCCCTGAAAACACACATATGAGTACCATATATTTATGTGTACACACACACACACACACACACACACACACACACACACACACACACACACACACATGCAACGGCAATTAGTGAAGAAAAGAGGCCATTAATCTGAAGGAGAACAGGGTGAGGTACATGGGAGGGTTTGCAGGGAGGAAAGGAAAATGAGAAACATTTTAATTAATATAAAATATATAATTACACACATACAAATAGATGATGCCAGTGTGGTGGCCCATGACTATCTCAGCACTTGGGTGGCAGAGGAAAGAGTATCTCTGAGTTTGAGGCTACCCTGGTCTACATTGTGAGTTCCAGGTTAGCCAAGACTACATAGCGAGAGCCTGTCTCAACAAAACAAAACAGGAGATGGCTCACCAGGAGATGCCCACCGTCTTGCTACACCTCTGCCTTGTGCTGTGCATGGACAGGCGGTTCGCACAGACCTGTGCACTTAAGAGATGCTGAGCAGACATTGCATTGCACTATAGTTTTAACTCAACTTCACAGTAAAAAATGTAGCAAAAATTTCAATATGCTTATGAATTCACATTGGTGTCGTGGGTAAAATCAACAAGTCAGAGGTTGAAGCAATTTGTCACAATAAAAAAACTGTTTAAGTAAGTACTGACCCTAGCTATTATTAATGTTAAAAGCAAGCAAGAGAGAGAAGAGGACTTACATGGAAAAATCATTTCACTCATATTTTTATGGAATTATTACATTTTTAAAAAAGCAGTCTGTGACTGAATTAATTGATTAATTTGTTCATTCATTCATTCATTGACTTATTTAAAGACAGGGTCTTGGGCTGGAGAGATGGCTCAGTGGTTAAGAGCACTGGCTGCTCTTCCAGAGGTCCTGAGTTCAATTCCCAGCAACCACATGGTGGCTCACAGCCATCTGTAATAAGATCTGGCATCTTCTTCTGGCGTGCAGGCATACATGGAGGCAGAATGTTGTATACATAATAAATAAATAAATCTTTAAAAAAAAAAAAGACAGGGTCTCTCCATGTGTCCTAACTGTCCTTAAATACACTTTGTAGACCATGTTGGCTTAAAACTCACAGAGCTCTATCCACCTTTGTTTTCTGAGTGCCAGGATTAAGTGCATGTGCCACTATGCCTGGCAAACTCTTTTATTCATTAGATAATATACATGGAATAGCTGGGTGGTGGTGGCACACACCTTTTATTCCAGCACTCGGGAGGCAGAGGCAGGCGGATCTCTGTGAGTTTGAGGCCAGCCTGGTCTGCAGAGTGAATTCCAGGTCAGGCTCCAAAGCAATACAGAGAAACCTTATCACAAAGAACCAAAAAAAAAAAAAAAAAAAAGTACATGGCATAGGACCTATGGCAATATACTCTTTCTTAGGTGTTCCTTTTATTCTATTAGACTCTTGTTTAGTAGAAGCAAAATAAAGAAAAGAAGGAGAGAGAAAGAAAGAGAGAGGGAGAAAGGAAGAGAAGGAACAAAGAAAGAGAAGAAAGAAGGAAGGGAGGGAGGAAGGGAGAAAGGAAGGAAAGAAGGAAGGAAGAAAGGAAAGGAGGGAGAAAGAAAGAGAGGGAGGAAGGAAGGAAGGAAGAGAGAAAGAAAGGGAGAGAAGGAGGAAGGAAGAGAGGAAGAAAGGAAGGAAGGAATGAAATAAGGAAGGAAATCTATACTGTATTTTAACCAAACACTCCTAGTTGCTGTAATTTGAGAGAACCAGTGATATTCTTCCAAGTAAATACAGTTCTTTTAGGGTTGCTGCCAAGTTACCTGATAGGTTAAAAACAGAAGGCAAGCCTTGAGGAAATTATCTTACTTCTTCAGGAAATTTTTAAAAAGTGAAGGACATAAACTATATAATTCTATCAGTAGCACTGATGTACTTCTATGCTTTAAAACTTCGGAAACAAGAGTATGTTAATTTTTTATATGGAACACGATTAGGTTACTATTTTTATAAGGTCAGTGTTGTTCTCATCCAACCATAATAGTTGTTTGTTTTTTTTTTGTTTTTTTGTTTTTTTAAACTTAAACTGTCTGTTTGGAGCGTCCTTAAAGATTCACCCTTAAGTTCTTCTTACACTGGTGTATCCCTATTGTTTCGCTGATAACAGCTGTCTTTCCTTAGGCCTTCTTTTATAGAAGTGATACCATAGTTGTATAAATACACATTATGATGTCTCTACTTTTCATCAAACTATTAGACTTTAACATTTTCAAAGTCTAAAATTAATTTAACAGGCATACTATAATGTTTGAGCTCAATGCAAATGACTTTTTGGTCTTACATCCCTTTTTTTTCTCCCTGGTACACTGGCCAGGATCCTGTGGCCGAAGTTTTGAGACAGGTCTCCTTTATGTCAGGCTGGCTTTGAACTCCTTATTCTCATGAGAACCTTGAGTGTTTGATCTTGCTGCATCCTCCTTCCCTGTTCTGGGATTACAGGCGTGTGCAAACATGTAAGGTTTTATTTGATGCTAGAGATCTGACCCCAGGATTTTGTGCACAGCAGACTAGCACTCAACTGACTGTGTAACACTCCTCTCCCTGCACACACATTTGTACTACATTTTCCATCCTTCACTATGGGTAACAATCCAAACACATTCAATATATTTTCCTTTTCTTTTGATGCAAAGATGGGACCTAGGATCTTGTACATGCTAGCAAGCTCTCTACACTGAACTCCCAGCCCCATGTCAATGTCTTGTCTTCCTTTTACATACCCATCGTCCTTTTTGTCTGTGCCATTCCTAGGGAATTATAGTGTATCTATCTAGCCATGCTTGTGTGATAATGGTAGGGAGAAACAACATTTTCTTTTAAACTCTAGAAATTAGGATACAAAGTCTTGTGCCTTACACAGCTTTCTTTTCTGGCTGAAATTTATGAGTAGCTATTTGATTACCTTGTGGTAAATATGAGAAAAGAAACTCAACATCTAAAAGAATTCCTATTAAATGAACTTTTTTTTTGTTAAATGAACTTATAAATGCATATGTAAATCTATATAAGCATGGGAGACCACCAAGGTGAGGACAGGAGGCGAAAGTCCAGAGAGTCCACAGGGCTGGATTTAGTTCCTCTGCTCTCAAGGCCACTGACCTCATATATCTGACAAGGAGCGGTCAGCTTGGTTGGAAGGAACGCTCGGACGTTGCTGTTGCTTTGGTCTGGTATATGATAGAGCTTCTCACTTTTTAGTGATGGAGCCAAACGTCTTGGAGACAGACTCCTGGGAAGTCATTATGAAGTATGTCCCAGCACCAGTGTTCATTTTCTTCCACGGAATAATTTCAGGCTGGCAAATATGTCAGCTTTTGGCTTGAGGCATTGACCTGATCCTGGGCCAAAGGTGTGGCTGCCTACTTGAGTAAAAACCCTTCCAATCTCTTAGTAAAGATGGATTTGTGTGTGTGTGTGTGTGTGTGTGTGTGTGTGTGTGTGTGTGTGTGTGTGTGTGTGTGCGCCTGTCTTGGGCAGGGAAAATGTTTAGGACATGATAGAAAATGCTTTGCTTTCTTATATATGCAAATAAGATCCTCTTAGTTTGGACTTCATATAACATGTACCCACGGGTCTCTGTTTAACTTCTGGATATTGGAACAGGCCCAGATAGAGTGTAGTAGTGATAAATCTCAAACAACCAGGGCTATTATATGACATTTCAAGTTGTACCCTGGTCAGTTCTACCCCACATCACCCAGTAGCTTTGGATGTGACTGGTGTTCCTTAGAACTTACTACACAGTAGAATACTGTCACTTCGATAGCATTTACTATGTGCCACACATGATCCTAGGAATATTATTCTCAATTATCTTTACCACCTGTGAAGTAGATCCCAACATGATCATTTTTCAGATATAGAAAACAGGAGCAGAAAACTTCAAGTTCAAAGAGGTGGCCGGAGTGAGTGTTGTGCTGCTGGATCTGGCTTCAGAGCTGGGGCTCGTAACCACCACGCCACACCACCGTGCCCTGAGCTCGCTAGATCAGACCCAAGGGACACTGAATTTGCTCATTCATCTCTCTGAGATAATTTCTGGAGTTTACTGGGCATGATGTTACGTTCTGGAGAGAAGTTGTTCAATGACCCAGTTCTTTAGGGTTCAGTTTTAAACTAAGAACTGTTACGTTGTCTTTTCCTGAGATTTAAGGAAAGTAATGCTTATCAGTGTCTGTGTGGATTTGATGTGCATGTGAGCACAAGCAAGTGGTTGCCATGACAAAGCTGGAAGGTCAGAGGACAACTTTCAGGAATTTATTTTTTTTCTTCTACCAGGGGTCCTGTTGTTAAGACACTTTGACTCAGTGAGTCAATCTATTGGCTGGCACTTTTCCTGAGTTTTATTTTATTTTTTATTTTAAAATTATGCCAGGTGGTGGTGGCACATGCCTTTAATCCCAGAACTTAAAGGCAGAGGCAGGCAGATGAAGGAGTTCAAGGCCAGCCTGGTCTATAGAGTGAGTGCTATGACAGCCAGGACTACAAGGGAAATCCTGTCTCTACAAACAACAACAGCAAAAATATGTGTACATAAATGTGAGTGTGTGAGTGTGTTTGTGTGTGTGTGTACTCTTTCAAATGAGTGAAATGAACCCTAGAGACCAGAGCAGGGTGTTGAAACTGGAACTACAGGTAGTGGTGAATCTCCTGACATGGGTTCTGGGAATTGAACTTGGGTCCTCTGCAAGAGTGAGGTGTGCTCTTAAAAACTGAGTCATCTCTTCAGCCTCGTCTGTAATCACCCTGTTCCTTGTGTATTATAGTGCAGGCCAAAGAACTTCTTGGGGAACATATTTTTCCTCTTAGGTTGATCTATACTGACAACCACCCATGGACACCAGTTTCTTAAGGGTATAGTGTGGCTTGAAGGCGGCAGAGGTGAGATTAAAAGAAAATTTAAGTTTTATTTATTTTATTTTCCAAGACAGGTTTCTCTGTGTAACAATTCTGTCATAAAACTAACTCTGTAGACTAGGATGTCCTTGAACTCACAGAGATCCACCTTCCTTTGCCTAGGATTGCAGGTGTGTGCCACTGCTACCTGTGCTTGTTTTATTTTATATGTATGAGTGTTCTCTCTGTATATATGCATGTGTGTGTGCCATGGATGTTAAAAGAGGATGTCAGATCCCTTAGAACTAGAGTTGCAATTGATTTTGAGCTACTATGTGGGTGCTGGGGAACCGAACTCAGGTGCTCTTCAAGAGAAGAGTTTTCAACTATTCTTAATGTGTTCTTAACTGTTGATCCATCTCTCAAGCTCCAAGATTTTTTTTTTTAAAAGTGTGTGGTCATGAATTTCTGGAGTGACTTGAAGACAGGAGCCGGTCTGGCTGACTTGTTGGTGTCCTCCTGAGGCGTAGGAACCCTGCTGAGATGTGATTCATGGAACTTTAAACACTCCTCGCACCAAGGCCATTACTCTTTTGGATTCCAAAGTGTGAAAGCATAAATCTTGCCTTCTTTCTCGTCCTTCCCTCCTTTCTCCTCTTCTGTTACTACACCTCTCTCTTCTCGCCTCTCTGCCCCTTTGTTTTTATCTTGTCTGCACTGAGAATGCAAAATCTTTCCCACCAGAGAGAACTGTTAATAATCTCATTAGGTTTATAAAAACAAAGCTAAGTGAAGTATATAAATGCTTTACCTCTGAAGACAGAAAGACTCAAATTGTGTTTTATGGAAAGTGAGTGACCTAAACTCATTCTTTTATGGTCAAATATGAGCCAGATGAACTCACAGAGGAGGCAGTGTGGGAAAAGAATGGAAACATTTAAGGAGGCAGAAATCCATCTGTAATCACCCTGTTCCTTGTGTATTATAGTGCAGGCCAAAGAACTTCTTGGGGAACATATTTTTCCTCTTAGGTTGATCTATACTGACAACCACCCATGGACACCAGTTTCTTAAGGGTATAGTGTGGCTTGTAGGCGGCAGAGGTGATGGTGTACCATATTTCACTGAGGCACACTGGCCATGAAAATAACTGTTATTGCTCTTGCCACTCAATGGTCAATGCCTTTCAGTATGAACACAAGGAGTTACATAAATTATGTTTCCACTAGGTTCCTTGAAACTGCTATAAGATGGAGGAGGGGGGTGGAGAAGTCCAGGCTGAATTATCCCCATGTTCTGTAGTTGAAGGTAAGATGGGGGGGGGCAACAAAAGCCATTGTAATGGCAGGACACAGCAGGGTGTAAATGTAAGCAATATTTAACTCAGTCTGTTAATGAAGAGCAAGGATGGCTTGCTGGTGCCCAGCAATCTGACCTTCATATGCTTTGTGGTTTCCAAAATTATTCCCAGTTAGGCGCCGCTACAAGCAAAATATGCTGCTGGCTGTGACATAATGAGAGGAATAATAAATATATAAAACTTGGAATCTCCCGATGAAAAATGAAAGAGATTTTATGAACCCAACCAGTCAACTCAGCTGAAAATCCCCCAGCGTGCTCAGCCTGATTAATGCCCTGGCCTTCCATGTGAGAACCTCAGATTCAATTTCCTAATTCTGATATCTTGTTCTGGAGGCAGCTGTGGTCGGAATCACCACAGAGATAGTGGCTTGATCCACCATTGGGAAATGTGTGGCTCCGGGGTCCTGGTGGGAGACACTGTAAGGTCAAAGCCTGTGGCGTGTCAGCGTGTGTCCAAGAAAAGATATCGTGTGTCTCTACAGAACTGGATGCAAATATTAGAAGGGACATTTAGTGGCAGCAATGTTGAGTTTTGATACGTCACCACAGAGTTCTGTCCTTCTGTGCCTTTCTGTTCCTCTCTACCCTGGTTGATTAGGTCTTACAGGGTCGTACAGATAATAGAGAATGGAGGAAACAAGCTTATAGATCATCTCAGGGTCAAGGTCACCTGGCCCATAAGTGGTGGAATACAGATGAAAAGCCCAAATCTGCTCCTAGGGTATAGCCTTTCCTTGTTCATCTCTTTAGTAGTGTTGTTTCACACACACACACACACACACACACACACACACACACACACACACACACACACACACACACACACACACACGGTGGGGGTGGGAACAAACCAGGCACCCTGTCTAAACTAATTTATTTCATGAGATCATTTCTCCACACTCCATTTCACATTGCCTGCGGAGACGTAAACCTAGTCCGAAGTAAAAGAATGAAGTCTTTGGTCCCTCATTTGGCCCTAAATGTCATGCTGAAAATGTTTTCTT
>PVIU01000024.1:115683-143467 GCA_004026605.1 Ondatra zibethicus | reverse complement strand
TGGTCCCTCATTTGGCCCTAAATGTCATGCTGAAAATGTTTTCTTTGCTCAGGGTGAGCCCTGGCAGGCTTGTTTTCTTGACTTTCAAACCCTGCCAGCCACATCCCTCTAAAGGGGTTTTGCAGAGACGTCTGAACCTTGATGGAAAATTTAAGCCCAGGAGGATGGTACTGTACAGGGAAGATTGGGGTACGGGTTAAGGTTTCGTAAGAATTTTTCTCTCAAATGGAAATGCTGGCCTGTGGGCTCCTAAGCAAGCTTAATCTCGTAGGCATTCGCTTTTATGAATCACTGTAAAGCACAACCCCATGTCATGTGTCTTAGGGTTTGTCTCTTAATTAATCATTAGAGAAAAAAACCCAGAAGAATAAAACAAGAGAAAATTATGTGTTTGTCTTATCCTAGATAACGTTTAAGCTCTTTGACCCCACTGAACCCAGAGAAACTGGTCTGTGACTCCAAGAAGTAAAATAAATTGCCAGGTCATCACACCTTGCCCACACCAGACCTCCTTTCACATTCAATAAACGGTGTGTGATTAGAGGCTGACCATTAATATCCCGAGGGAGGACGCTTTATGAGACCGTCCACTCTCTATGCTGAACACAGGCTGTACTGAGTTCCACAACATTTGAATCTAGCTCTGATGGCTTCTGAACACACATCCAGGTATCCTTTTCAGAAACAAGCCTCCTTGTCAATGAAGCCCTTGAAGGGGTGTGTGGCAAGAGTCAGTAGCTACTACGTGATCTGTCTTGTGGAATAGGGTGGAATACTTTTTCTCTACACACTGATCCTGCAATTTTCATAATTATGTTTTTATAAAAAAGACTTTAAAGATGCCCCCCCCCCAAGAAAAAAAATCAGATCGATATCTAGAGGTGACATTCACCTATTACTCCTCAGTTAAATTCCACAACAGTATTTCTCAATCTCTGGAGCATGAACCCATCACTCTCAGGGGGTTGAACAGAGGAGGACCATTTTTATAACTTCCCATGTTATCTTGATGCTGCTATTAGCAGGAGCCACTCATGACAAGTCACTGCACTGGAATTAACGTTTCAAATTCACCAGCTGAAACCTCCATTAGGGAGTAGATTGGAATGGGAATAAAGACAGTATGTTGTAAGGCAGAGAACAGAATGAGAAAGCTCAGAGTTGGGAATGATGTACAGAGGATAAATATAGGTATACTTTCCCTAGAAGAAAGCTCTGGGAAGTCCAAAGAGAAGAAGAAGTATCGAGAACAGAGATAGGGGAATACTGCAGTCATAGTGTTCACTTTTAACTAGACCAACGGTCCAATTCACAGCTGCCCTCTATGAACCTGGCATCTCGCCACTTTTGAGAGCCTTTGTGAACACTAAGCACTGTCCCCTTTGAACGTGAAGGTAAATGGAGAGAAGCAGACCAAGAGGCAGGATGTAAACTACGGAAGGCATTGGTTTTGGAATATCTTGGCAACTCTACTTGCCTTTAAAGTTGATTCTGTGCAGATGTTTCTTTGTGCAGCGGGCAGTGGTTAACACAGAAACTCAAGACTGGTCCAAGCGTGCAGAGGCTAAGTGTCAGTGAAGATCTCAGCCACAAATGACACATCTGTATCAGCTCCTGATCCAGGCTCAGGGACCATTGAGAAGGAGCGGGTGGTAGAAAGAGTGTAAGAGTCAGAAGTGACAGGAAGTCCAAAGTGAAACAGTATTTTTTTTTCCATACATTGTTTTGTTTTATTTTTTCCATTCAAGAACATAATTAAAGATAAAAAAAAATTTTTTTTCCTTTCTTCCCCTTCTCCCGGTCCCCTCCCACTACCCCCAACCCCTCCTCCCTCCCCCTTCTTCCTTGAAAGAGGGCATGGTGCCCTGCCCTGTTGGAAATCCAAGGCCCACCCCCATCCCTCCTGGCCTAGGAAGGAGTGCATTCAAAAAGACTCGGTTCTCAAAAAGTTAATACATGCAGAAGAGATAGGTCCTGGTGTCATTGGTGAAACAGTATTTTTCAGATGTGACAGGACCACGGGCTTCCTGAACTCACAGCTGACTCGGGCTGGCACAAGGTATGCGCCAGATCAAGCCATTTGGCATTCTGCCATGAAGGAGGAAGGGCTTTACTGGCACCTAAACTTTTAAACTGAGGAGCTATGGGCAGTTGGTGGCTTCTTGGGCAAGGAGAGTCAGTTTTCTTTTAAGGTCCTTGGTAGGTCAACTGTACTTCCACGGATAGCACCACACAGGAGTATGAGCATTACAAATTGGACTAGGTGGGTTATTAAAGAAATAAGCAGGGCTGGGGCTGGAGAGATGGCTCAGAGGTTAAGAGCACTGACTGCTCTTCCAGAGGTCCTGAGTTCAATCTCCAGCAACCACATGGTGGCTCACAACCATCTGTAATGAGATCTGGTGCCCTCTTCTGGCCTGCAGGCATACATGGAGGCTGAACACTGTGTACATAATAAATAAATAGAATCTTTTTTTTTTTTTTTTTTTTTTTAAAAAAGCAGGGCATGAAGTAGCAGGCAGTGGGATAGTGGGAATGGTTCTAACAGCAGGTGGCGGGAGGATGGAGAGTGAGTTTGATCAAAATACATTGTATGGCCTTTTCAAAGAATTAATAAATACATTTTTTGAAGTTGACACTGTTCAAACGGATGATGCAAGGAAATTGGGAGAGTGGGCTCGGAGGAGAGGAGAGGAATGGTCTGCTTTAGGCTCTGACTGAGGTGCTGTGTACCGTTCCTTTGAATTCAGTGAAGAACCTCTAACCTGGGTCTGCCTTGCGGGGGTTTTCGGTAAACTTTGATTGACCATGCTGACCAGACAGACAAGAGTTCAGTGCTGGCCTTTGTTGTTCCAGAAATGGACAGACGGAGAACAGCTGCCAAGTCTTTGAAGTGTGCTCCTGTGGGGCTGGGCCTCATGACTGCTCAAACCTGAAAATAATTATCTCGCCGTGGAAGTGACTCAGTCAGGGTTAGAACCGCACCACACTGGGGCTTGACTGTCTCAATAAGCCAGTTCGAAAACAGTTGAGAGGCAGGGTTCAGAATGTAACCTACCCAGAAAACATGCCCAGGTGGGTTTGGTGGCAACCTGTGGCCTCTGTGTCACCCTTTACCCTTTTCCCACATCCCATTTTCCAAGAAACACCCAATTCTTCTGCCGTCTAAACTTTCCCCATTTGTGCGTCATTGAAAATGGCCTCCTTGGCCCTAACTCTACACTAACATGAGCGTGGCCTAAGGAATTTAGTTTTGAGATTGTATTTTAGTTACAACATTCCTCCATTCTCTTTCCTCCCTCCCAACCCTCCCAATATACCCCTCCCCACTTTCCTTCATGGCCTCCTTTTTTATTTATTGTTATCGAATGTTTACATGTATGTGAGTGTGTATGCATGATGAATATTCCTAAATATAACCTGTTAAGTCCATACAACGCTACTTGTAAATATGTTTTCAGGGCTGATCACTTGGCTCTGGAGAAGCACTGGTGTGCTCTTGGCTCCCCAGCTCCCAGCTTTACTCTGTTGACTATAGTTCTTTGTGTAAGGTTGAGACCTCAGGAGTTTTTATGGCCTAGGGAATGTCATGAATACTGTGTTTGACTTCTTATCTTTCATGACTCATGTTACCTTGCCAGAGAAACCTCCTCCCACTTTACAGCCTGGCGGAGCGGCTTCTCCTTTATCACCTGAGGTTGTTTGGTTCTCGTCCAGATTACTTATGACCTGATCAAATGGGCTTATTTGCTTATTTATTGTATAGTCCCCGCCTCTCTGTCAGCACACACTCCCTGAGACCTGAGATCCTGTTCCATTTTTCACATTGCTATACCCGTGTCTGACCCCTAACGGCTCCTGGGCATATTTATGACTGCATACACACATTTCTACCATGGCGAATACTAGTGCCTTCTTGTGTTAAGCTTATTGGATACATCATTTTAACAAGACTCCTAATGTTTCTCAAAGGACTAGAAAATGCGTTTTGGTAGAAATAGAAAATTTGGGGCTTTTGATGGAGGCTCCTAGGACATTTATACTATTCTATGCCTTACACTATGGGTGACATGGAGGTGACAAGGAGCAATCTTGTCTCTGGCATGTTCAATCACAGAAATGAGTTCAGACCCAGATGGCATAATAAGGTCACATGAAAACGGTGAGAAACACTCCTCCCATAAATCACCTCCCCACACAGTGAGAACTTCTGCAGGAGTCACTGTTGCCTGTCAATGCTGTGAGAATATGGAGGAAAGTGGCCCGTCATTTCAGGGTTCTAGCTGCGCGAACTCTTCTGATCTTTGTTAAAAACGAGTCTCGACCAAAACTGAGCTCCCCCAGCCACAGTTTCTCAAGTGTTGAGATTACCGGCTGCGCTATCAAACCTCACTGCTGTCTTTCTGAAATTGAAGTGTGACAACCTTCATCCCTTATGTTTCGTGTGCTTTTTGTTTTCCGAAAAGGAAATCATAGACCATGGTGCTTTTGACCCTTTGTGGCAAGTCTTTATTGTTTGTAACTACTTTCCAGTGAGTTTGAAGAGGGAAAATCTCCAAGTTCTGAAATCCAATTCTCAAAGATACTCCCACCCCAGGGGTGGCCTGTAACTGCGGCCACGATCCTGCTGGAAATGTTGGCGCTCTGGTGCCATCCGGACCTGCAGTGTGGGAAGGATCCTTTACTTCCATGAGGTTCCGGCGGCTGCTGATGTTCTGTGTTCGCTACTCTGTCAGTCCAGCCTGTGCCTCTGGGGTAACAAGAATCAGAAAGTGTGTGGGATGAGGAGTTAGTGTGCTGACTACCTCTGAGGGTGATGCTGGTGGCCTCTGATGTTTGAGTATCAGTGTAAGGAACTGTGCTGGCTAGTTTTACGTCGGCTTGACCCAATCTAGAGTCATCTGAACGGAGGAGACCACAATTGAGAAAAGATCTCCCTAAGATCCAGCTGTAGGGCATTTTCTTAATTAGGTGTTAATATGGGAGGGTCCAGGCCATGGTGGGTGGTGCCATCCTTGGGCTGGTGGTCCTGTGTTCTATAAGAAAGCAGGCTGAACAAGCCATGAGAAGAAAGCCAAGGAGTAGCATCTCCCCATGATGGCCTCTGCATTAGCTCCTGCCTCCAGGCTCCTGCTCTGTTTGAGTTCCTGCCCCAGCTTCCCTTAGTGATGGACTGTTACCTGAAACATAAGCTGAAATGAACTCTTTCCTGTCTGAGTTGATTTAGTCATGGTGTTTCATCACAGCAACAGGAACCCCAACTAAGGCAGGAGCCATGGTACTCACTAGGCAATGTGAAGTTGAAGATCATTACCAAGCAGATTCCTAGAACTGCAGAACTATGAACCCGAAGTAGCATAGCAAGACCCCCAGGAAACTGTTAGGACAGTCTGAGAAGCACTTGGTCTAGAAGCTGTGAAAAGTGGTCATGTCCTGGTAAAAAGCCAGTGTTTCAATAGTCTAGCTTGCCTTTGCATTATAATTTCAGTAGCTTACATATTATTTTTATTATTTAGCAGGTGTGGAGGTCAGAGGACAGCTCTGTGGAGCTGATTTTCTCTTTCCACATTTATGTGATTTCTAGGGGAGTTATCAGGCTTGTGTGACAGGCCTTCACACTGGCAATCATCTCTTCTTAATCCCCCTTCTTCCTCAGACAGGGTTTCTCTGTGTAGTCCTGGATGTTCTGGAACTCACTTTGTAGACCAGACTGGCCTCAAACTCATAGAGATCTACCTGCTTCTGCCTCCCAAGTGATGTGAGATTTCCCTCTGTATGCTGTGATCGCCATTAATGAAAAAAAGAAACTGCTTTGGACCTATAGCAGGTCAGAACTTAAGTAGGCAGGGAAAACTAAATTGAATGCTGGGAGAAAGAAGGGCAGAGCAAGGGAGATGCCATATTGCCCCCGCCGGAGACAGATGTTGGAACTTTAGCCAGTAAGCCACAGTCACATGGCAATACTCAGATTAATAGAAATGGGTTAAATTAATATGTAAGAGTTAGCCAATAAGAAGCTAGCACTAATGGGCCAAGCAGTGATTTAATTAATACAGTTTCTGTGTGATTATTTCAGGGCTAAGTGGCCCCGAACCAACAAGTGGCCCCTTCCTACTATGCCACCACTATCCTGCATGGGTCCCCTCCTTACTTTTTAAAGATCTCACTATGTAGCCTAGGTTGGCATTGAATGTGTGCTCCTCTTGCATCAATCTCCTACAAACTGGGATTACAAGCATGCCCACCATGTTCTGATGGAATGTGAAAAAAAAGTTTTATGAATCTGAACATAAATTTTAACCACTGTCCTGTTGATTCTTAAACACCTTAGAGATGAGAACTTTTTCTTGGATATAATTTCTTTTCTACTTAAAATGTTTAGATTTGTCCTTGAGCATTAACATTTAATGTTCTAATAGAGAAACTGACATGAAAATTTTAGGACCAAACACTGAATACCTTTCATGATGCATTGATAATTTTTTTCATTGTTTCCCATTTTTTATTTCCATTTGTTCATATATTTTGATTTTTCTTCCCTTTTCTCAACTGCTGCAAGTTCCCCCACCTCTGTATTCACCCAACTTCCTGTGTTTTTATACCTCTCTCTTTCAAACAAAGACAAAAACAAAAACAAAAAACTCAACCAACCAAACAGAAAACAAAAAATGAAAATCAAAACAAACAACAAACAAGTAACAAAAAAATTGCCCAAACCAAAACCCTATGGCATTTGTTTTGTGCTGGTCAACTACTCCTAAACATAAGGCCTGTCCTAGAGTGTGGTTGACAGATAAACTCAGGGATGCTTCACTGGAGAAATCTGATTCTCACTTCCCCCTCTTAGTGCTTGGACCCTGTCTGGCTTGACCCTTTGCATGTCCTGTGTGTGCTGCCACAGTCTCTGTGAGTTGAGTGCCTGTGTCCACCAGTCCTTTTGTGTCTTTAAAGTAACTAGAGAGAATTTGGACTGTGGTCTCTGCCTTTGATGGCTAAGTTTAGCAGTTTTACATTATAAAGGTCACTTTTCTAAGGAACATAGAAGACCAAAATGGTCTTGGCAAATTGATGTTCTGCAGTTGATGTTTGGCAAATTCACCCCCTCATGTCATTATTTTCCCACCATAATATTTTCCTATCAAGCATATAAAATATGATGAAAAATTAAAAATTAGATTAAGGAGGCCTTATCCTTCCATCCTTGTTCATGCCTCCCCTCTCATTTTGTTGTGGTTTTGAGAGTTGCCAAGAGACCCATACTGGTTAACAAATGGCTAATTGACAGTCGCCCATCTGTTGACGCGATTTTGGCTGTTTTCAGAGAGAGTCAATGATCATTAAGTTTTGTTTCACCTCATGGGGGAAATCTGTGACATACTGATCATCTGACAGAGTTAGAAAGACTTCTGACTTGCTATTTATGCGGGTCAAAATAGGCCTTTCTTTAGGCTAGTGGAGTTGTTCCATACCTAGTTTCTATCTAAATTCTTGTAGTTTAAATACATTTTATTGTCAGTTTTAATGGTGGCAGTGTCATTTTATTTTATTTTATTTTGGGTATGGGAGTTTCTCTGTGTAGCCCTGGCTGTCCTGGAACTCACTTTGTAGACCAGGCTGGCCTCGAACTCAGAGATCTGTGGGTCTCTGTTTCCCAAGTGCTGGGATTAAAGGTGTACACCACCACCGCCCAGCTACATTTTGTGTTTTCTTATATGCCTCATGGTTTCCTTGGCATCTAAAATAGAGAAAAGCATTTATAGGGTGGGAGGGGAAAGGTAAAAAGATAATGCTCTGCTATTTCTATGCTTGAGATTCTTGATTGACTTTTCTCAGAGGGGTTAATAGAGTTATGAATCCTCATACAAACAAAACCTTCTCCTTTGGATGATGTCTCTACAGTGTTTGTGTGGCATCTCAGAGTGACTGTGTGGCTCTGTTCTCATTTCCTGACCCTTATTTCCTGTTGACTGATAAAAAATAGTGTATATGCCTGTGTGTGGGTATATGCACACTAGTACAGGACCCTCAGAGGATAAAAGAGCATTTGGGAGCCCTTGGATGGGACTTACAGATGGTTGTGAGCAGACTGATGTGGAGACTGGGAACTCTACTTGGGTCCTTTGCATGAGCTATATGTGTTCCAGCAATTTTCCTTTGTGTGAATGTCCTGTTGTTAAAGCCCTATGTAGAACTCGGTCTACTTTCCAATAACTCTTTGTATGTGTATACGTGTGTGGTGTACATACATGCGTGTATTTACGTTTGTATGTGTGTGTGTCTATGCTTGTGGAAGGCCAGTGTTGGACTGGGGTATCTTCCTTAATTGCTCTGTATATTGAAGCAGGATCTCTCAATGAACCTCAAGATTACTGCATCAACTGTCTTCCCCACTTTCTAAATATGGGGTTAATTGTTAATAAGTTGGTTACCATGCCCACTTAGCTCTTTCGCATGGGTTCTGGGGATCGGAACTCATGTCCTCATGCTTGTGTGTTAAATACTTTATCCACTGAGCCATTTTCCCAGCCCCTAATTTTCTCTTCATCTTTTTTTCTTTAAAAAGGATTTATCTGTTATTTTAAAAAATAGTGTATATGCCTGTGTGTGGGTATATGCACACTAGTACAGGACCCTCAGAGGATAAAAGAGCATTTGGGAGCCCTTGGATGGGACTTACAGATGGTTGCGAGCAGACTGATGTGGAGACTGGGAACTCTACTTGGGTCCTTTGCATGAGCTATATGTGTTCCTAACCACTGAGTGATCTCTCCAGCCTCCTAATTTTTTATTTTCAGGAATGAATATAAAGGTCTTTTCTAAATTGTTAGAGTTTTTGTGTTCACGTAAAACATCAATTCCACTAGAGAGTATCCCAAACCTGCCATAATCATCAAGTTATCTTATAGGGAGGAGCTTTTTAAGTGGCTTCTGTGTGCCAAGAACTGTGCCTAGCCCTGGGGAACATCATGTCTGGTGAGTCACTTCAGTGTTGTTTGCGTACAGGTTGTATTAAAGAGCTGAGTGCCGATCAGCTAATACAAATGAAGTAAAGTTGAAAAGGAATGAGTATTATGCTGGCACAGGAAGCTCTTTTTAAAGGGAGAGATGTTGGAACTGAGACCTGGAGGAATGGGAGGAGTTGATATGAGATAAAGGGAAAGTTCCACCAGGGTGACAAGAAAGAAAAGGAAAATACAGAATTCTTACTCGTTCTTGGGGGAGGGATCATATATTACAAGCATCTAGAATTCTTGGAGAACCCCGAAGAAATGATATGACCTGGGCAGAAGTCTACGCTACTATTGTAAATTAATTTATAGATGAACTTCAAAGACAATACAATTTACTTAGAGAAACTGCTAGTATGAGATGAAAGGGGAAATAGTCAATAATTGGTGGGGGAGAAGAGAGAAGAGGGCAGCCCAGTAAGCAGAGGAAAACTATAGTGGTAGAAGACAAACCAAGAGCATATAATGTCTTGAGGGTCGGAACACTTGAGATGATGCCAGTCATGTGAAGGGGTCCTGGGTGAAGGAAGGGCTCTGTAAATGCTGGCAGTGAGAACAGCTGAGAGTAAAAGGCTTGATGTACAAAAGAGAGAAAGGCTAAGAGGGGGGGACCCTAGGGCTAGCACTGGAGTTTAGCTTTGCTGAGGACAGCAGGCACTCGGTTTTATCCAGGAATCTCTTAGAAGGCATGTTAAGGCATAGGTTGCTGCCTTCACTCCCAGGATTTCTGACTTAGTGAATGGAGAACGTGGCCTGTGCCTTTGTCTTTGTTTATGAGAACTGGCTTTTTATTCTGTAGACCAGGTTGCCTTCAAACTTGGGAGCTTTGTACCTGTGCCTTCCAAGTGCTGGGGTTACAGGCACAAACCACTATGCCTGTAAACAAACAGAGAATTTGCCGTTACAAAAGCAATTTTTCTAAACAATTTTCGTGTTGTTGGTTCAGGCAACCATTTTGACTCATACAAGTGAAGGCCAGTTTTGGCACAGAAAGCAGTAGTTGTTGTTTTGGTAAAGGAAGGACAAAATTATAAAACTATTTTGAAAGGGGTCATCAATCTTTTGAGGGTAAAGGAGAATTCAGAAGTTGAGGGCTTAAGGAAAGACATTTGAAATATGCTTTGAGAAGGGTAGGCCTGAGAAATATAGTGGAATTACTGTGCAGAGCTCAAGGTCTTTTTGAGACTGCCGATCCATGGGTTGATGCGCTCTGTCTCTATGTTTTTTTCTGCAGCATGATGTGGCCACTCAGATGTGGCCTGGAGCATTGTTGCTCACATTCAAGGTTGCTATTTTGCAAGATGTGTATGATAAAAGTAGAGGGGTAGACAAAGTCCTTGGCAAAGATCTTTTTGAGTTATCATGATGGTAGATAATGCAGACCCTTCTAGATACAGGGGAAAATGCAGAGAAGCCAACTGCTGCCAAATTTGGAAGGAGCCAAAAGTTAGGATTTCTTTCTCTCTTTAAGACCAAATAATATTTCAGTTTTCCCTCTCTCACATTCACAGCTTTAAAAACCATTTTTTTAATTTTCTTTCTTTTCTCCCCTCCCCACTTCCTCCTCCACTTCATTTTACACCCCCTTAGTGTTTTGAGACAGGCTCTCACTATGTAGCCTTGCTGGCCAGGAACTCAGAGATCTTCCTGTCTCTGACTTCTGAGTGCCGGGATTAAAGATGTGTGCCACCATGACTGGAATATTTTTTTTAACTGTCAGTTTTTATCTTTTTTTCTTTTTATCTGTCAGTTTTTACCTATTGGTCTCATATCTTGGCTGTTGTGAGTAGCAATGCCATGAATACAGGAATGCAGGCATCTCTAGACATATTTATCTCACTTCGGTTGGGTATGCACCCAGAAATGGAATTCCTGGGTTGTATGGTGCCCTAACGTTCGGTTTTTGAGGCATTTTCGTGCTGCCTTCTGCAATGTATGCTGATTTGCTTCCCACCAACAGGGAACAATGGTTCCCTTTCTTGATATCCCCTTTCCTGCTTGTCTTGTTGATAACTGGTGTGGCATGACATAGTGACTTCAGTTTGCAGTCCCTGATGACTAGCATATAACTGTTGACCATGTTGCACATAATCTTAGGAGAATTCTTTTGACATTCTGTACCCGTTTTGAAACCAGGTTATTCTTCCCATTTATTTGTATATTCTTCAATTTCTTTAATGCCATTAAGTTTTCAGTATGGTGATCTTCTTTTTTATTCTATAATTAAATTTTGCCCTTAGCATTTTATTTTTGATGCTAGAGTGAGATTATTTTCTTGATTGCTTTTGTGGATAATTCATTATTACTGTATAGTAATACTGCTAGTTCTATCTTTTTGTTGTTGTTTTGTTTTTCAAGATAGAGTTTCTCTGTGTAGCTTTGGCTGTCCTAGAACTCACTCTGTAGACCAGGCTGACCTTGAACTCAAATATCCACCTGCCTCTGCCTCCTGAGTGCTGGGATTAAGGGCGTGTGCCACCACAGTCAGGCTCTGTCATTTTTTTAATATGTTGACTTTGTGTGTGTAGAGGGGAGAAAGACTATATGTAGAATACACGTGTGCTAATACATGTATATGTAGGTGTGTATGATCATGCGGGCACACATGGAGGCTGACGAAGAAAACTGTTTCTTCCTCTACCATTCTGCATTGTTGTCTTGAGACACGGTCTTCCAGTGAGTCAGAAGCCTTCCCATTGGATGGCTTTAACTTCTTTTTCTGGGCTGTTTTCTCTGGTTAGGCCTAGCCTTACTAGTCAAATATCACCGGTGAGAATAGCATCCTGTCAACTGCTGCCACAGGGGTGATGGTGACTTAGATCCACAGCTCAGTGATTGACGGAGGAGAGCAAAGGATGCTGGTGAGAATGGCAAAGATAGGAGCAGATGGTGAAGGTGCCCAGAGCTCCCAACCTCGGAGTTTTCTTTGTAACATGGGGTTGGAGAAATGCTTAATGTTCTCATCCTAGATATGGGTTGCAGGAAGGGCCCGTGGTGGAGGGAGTTTGGGGATAAGAGCTTCGGGGTATGGGACTGTCTGCTGACTCTGGAGTGTGGTTTGCAGAAAGGAAGGCAGAATGGACACAGCCGTCTGTATGTTTTTTCTTTGTTAAAGAATGAGAGATAGAACCTCAGAAAGGGCTTTTTTCCCCCTGATCTCCCAGAAAGGATAAGAACTTATCAGGTTCTGAATCCATTTCTCCCGGTTGAGCTAACAGCATTTGCTCTTTCATTTATTCTGATTAAAGCTTGTGACGACAAAGTTTCTTTTGTTAACTATAACTATTTTCTCTGTAATTTTTCTTTTGGAAATGGGCTCATGTAGCCAAGGCTGGCCTGAAACTCACTCTCCTGAAGTGGTGGATGACCTTGAATTCCTGATCCTCCTGCTTCCACTTCCAGAGTGCTGGGATTACAGGCTTAAACTACTATGCCTGTTTTATGAGGCGCTGGGGCCTGAGTCCAGCACTTTGAGCCCGCTAGGCAAGCGCTCTTCTCAGCTAGCTCCCTTATAAATATTTTGAGTGGTCCTAAATGATTTTCAGAATTTTGGCATCATTTATCTTAAATGAGTAAATTGGAAACCAAGAATTTTAATAGGAGGCATGACTCAGGGAGGGAAGGGAAAGAGCAACGAAGATCATATTTTCCCTCTGAAAGGTTCTTAAATTTTCCTTGTTCTAGGAGTCCATTGGCCCAGGCCCTTAATGAGCGTTATGGATGTAGCATACTTTCTTCCCCCGCTGGGCAAATGAGTAAAACAAATTGTTGAGAAAACACAAGCAACTTAAATGTTTTTTTAAAATAATTTATGGCTTATTTTTTCTATCTCCAAGTGCTAGATTTAATAAAATCTATACTTCCACCGAGTGACTTTTATTCTACCAAGATGTATTTAGGTGGACTATTACATCTATGTCGAACTTGGCATTAAGTTTCTCTTTCCATACTTTAATATCTGAAGGGATCATTAAAGTGGAAGATTGTAGGTTAGATCTAACCCAGGTCTGAGTCCCCAAGGCATGTACATGTCCCAATGTGCATGTTTTGGTACAGTGATAATTAGTCATGAGTTATCTGCATTTTTGCATACTAAATCCTTTTAGGCTTTGCCTAAAGCACTGATGGAACCGAAGTCTCTGTCACAGGAGCATTTGGTTTGCTGGAAATGTGTGAACTACCGAGAGGCTTGCAGAGTGAAGACATTACCACGTGAGTGTGTTTAACAGGCTCCTGACATCCATCAAGCAGCTCAGCATGTCACACTTTGAGGCAGAATATTCTGGACAGTATTTCAAACTTAATTCTCCAGCTGGAGTGGAAATAAGTCACTACATCTAATACAAAGGAAGCATTGAGTTATAAGGATTTTTGAAAAGTCTTTTATTTTAAAAAAAAATACCTTGCCAGGCAATCTGGTATTCTAACATTCTGGAAAAATAATTAGGTTGCTCACTAGAGGTTCCATTATACAACCACAGTTAACTCATAACTTGGCACATTAGCATCCTTGTTGGACCCTGCATTCTACATGTAACAGATAAGACCAAAAAGACACAGCTTTTAATTAAAACTCTTCACTGTTGAAGTCTATTTGATAAGGGTAATTGGAGAGAAATGCATATTTTGGTGTTGCATTTTGTAAAGCATAGTTCATTTCCTCCTAGTTAAAGCCTAAACCAAAGGAATACTTTCAGAAAAGCAAGCTGTAATTGGTAAGATGAGAAAGTAAAAGGAGCAAAAAATCAAGGCTGTTAAAATGAAAGGAGGCTGGCCTGGAGAGATGGCTTATGGGTTACACACACTTGCGGTTCTCATAGAGAGCCTGGGTTCAATTCCCAGCACCCACACAACTGATCACTCCTCGCTGTAACTTCTAGCAAATCTGATGCCCTCTTCTCACCTTTGTGGGTGAAAAGCATGCAAATGGTGCTTGTATATAATGCAGGAAAACACTAGTACAATAAAATAAATCCCAAAAAGAGGATAAGGGAGGCATATTTGCAAAGTTAGTATCATGGTACTGCAATACAGAAGTCTCTTGGCCAACCATGATCAACAAGTCGAAAGAGGGCTTCTCATTCCTGGTGTTAGGGGTTTGTTAGATTATCTCTGGCTCTTAGAGGGTGAATCATCAGCTCAGGTGGGAGAATTTCTTTAAACTATATATAAATATTTATAGGTGGCGTTATGTGTATTATAGGGATTTTTTTTTAGGTAGATAGTTATCTCCCCAGAGCTAGTGAAGTCATGGGTCTTGAAGAATAACCTATAACTGCCTCTTAACTAAACTAGCATAATTTCTAACTATATCATAAATATTTGTCCTTACACTCACAGACAGTATTTATGATGTAGTTAGAAATTATGAGTCCCAGTAGAAACATATGCACAACATTTTTGTACCTGAGGCTTAGGGATCATCACAGAAGAGGGGGCAGAAAGACTGTAAGAGTCAGAGGATCAGGGGGTTTGCTGTGAGATTGTGTCTTCTAGGAATGTCAGAAGCTACACCCACAAACCCTCACCAACATGATTGTTAAAACATGAGCTGAGCTACTACAAGAGCAATGGACGTGCTAAAGAGATTGTGGGAAAGCGCAAGAGACCCGAGTCCTCCACAAAGAACTACGGGCAACTAAGGATGCTGACAGGGGGGAGAAAACATCTTCTCCAGAGAGAGTATGCCAACTGGTTACGCAATACCAAATGGTCGGCCCTGAAAACATGCATACAAGAGATGTTATATAGGCTGAGACGGTTGTATTTATATATTTAGGGATATGGAAGTATATACATATATGTACATAGCAACAGCTAATGAACAAAGAGGTCATGAATTTGGAAGACAGCAAGAGGGTTATATGGGAGTCTTTGGAGGGAGGAAAGGGTAAGAGGAAATGATGTCATTATATTATAGTCTCAAAAAAAGATAATTTTAAAAATAAAAAAATTAAAAGTTGCTTATTGATCTGTAAGGATCTATCTATCTATCTATCTATCTATCTATCTATCTATCTATCTATCTATCTATCTATCATCTCTCTCTCTCCCCTTTTCTTTTTCTTCTTTTTTTTGGTTTTTTGAGACAGGCTTTCTCTGTGTGTAGTTATGGTTGTCCTGAAAGTCACTCTGTAGACCAGGCTAGCCTCAAACTCACAGAGATCCACATATGTCTGCCTCTTGAGTGCTTGGTTTAAAGGTGTGCACCACCATCGCCCAGCTCTTCTTCTTTCTTAAATTAAGCTTTAAAATCAGCATTCCAAGTAACGGGTTTCAGTATGCCATTTTCATGTATGCTTCATTCTTGTAGATGTCCCTCCCCTATCCATTCCTTGTTCCCTTCTCCCTTTTTCTGTTAGTCTCCCTTTCTCCCTTGGTGACTACTTTCGCCTTTGAGGCTAGAAGTATTCTACAAACTCTTTTCATTCTACCCCTCTATCTTTTCTCCTTCTATGTATCTCCATATACACCCATCCATAAAAATCACAGTGTAGGATCCACATAGCAGAGAAAACACATGGTATTTTTTTTTCTGACTCTGGCTTATATAACAATGTCTAATTTCATTCTGTAAGCATCATGATTTAATTTCCCTTAATGTCTGAGTTAGTCTCCTCTGTGTATATGTACCACATTTTCTTTATCCATTCATCTGTTTTTTTATTTTTCCATTCAAAAATTTCCATTTCCTCCCCTCCTCCCATTCCCCTCTTGCTCCCCCACTCATCCTCCTCCCTCCCCCTCCAGTCTTAAGAGAGGGCAGGGTACCCTGTCCTGTGGGAAGTTCAAGGCCCTCCCCCCTCTATCCAGGCCTAGGAAGGTATGCATCTAAATAGACTAGGGTCCCAAAAAGCCAGTACATGCAGTAGAAACAGGTCCCAGTGCCATTATCAATGGCTTCTCAGTCAGCCCCCTTTGTCAGCCACATTCAGAGAGTCTGGTTTGATCACATTCTCGTTTAGTCCCAGTCCAGCTGGATCTGGTGAGCTCCCATTAGATCAGGCACACTGTCTCAGTGGGTGGACAAACCCCTTATGGTCCTGACTTCCTTGCTAATCTTCTCCCTTCTTCTGCTCTTCAGTCCAGTGCTCCCATGTGGGTCTCTGTCTCTATCTCCATCCATCACCAGACGAAGGTTCTATGGTGATATTCGAGATAATCATCAGTGTGACTATGGGACAAGGCCAGTTCAGGCACCCACTACTCTGCTGTCCAAGGACCTAGCTGGGGACATCCCTGTGGACACCTGGGATCCCCTCTAGAGCCAAGTCTCTTGCCAACCCTAAAATGGCTCCCTTAATGAAGATATCTTCTTCCCTGCTCCTATATCTGCCCTTCCTCCATCTCAACCCTCACCCCACCCCCATGATCCCAACTTTTGCCCGGCAATCTTGTCTGCTTCCAATTTCCAGGAGGATCTATATATGTTTTTCTTTGGGTTCACCTTGCTATTTGGCTTCTCTAGGCTTGTGAACTACAGGCTCAATATCCTTTGTTTATGGCTAGAGTCCGCTAATGAGTGAGTACATACCATATTCATCTTTTTGGGTCTGGGTTATCTCACTCAGGATAGTGTTTTCTGTTTCCATCCATTTGCACGCAAAATTCAAGATGTCATTGTTCTTTACCACTGAGTAGTACACTAATATGTATATATTCCACACTTTCTTTATCCATTCTTCCATTGAGGGGCATCTAGGTTGTTTCCAGGTTCTGGCTATTACAAATAATGCTGCTATGAACATAGTTGAACAAATGCTTTTGTAGTATGATTGGTCATCTCTTTTTTTTCTTTTTTATGTTTAGTGTTTCTGTCTGTGTAGTGCACCAGAGAGCATTACAGATGGTTGTGAACCATCATATGGTTGGTGGGAATTGAACTCAGGACCTCTGGAAGAGCAGCCAGTGCTCTTACACTCTGAGCCATCTCTCCATCCCGATTGGGCATCTCTTGGGTATATTCCCAAGAGTGGTATTGCGGGATCCTGAGGTAGGTTGACTCCCAATTTCCTGAGAAACCGCCACAGTGATTTCCAAAGTGGTTGCACAAGTTTGCATTCCTACCAGCAATAGATGAGTGTTCCCCTTACTCCACATCCTCTCCAGCATAGGCTATTATCAGTGGATTTGATTTTAGCCATTCTGACAGGTGTAAGATGGTATCTCAAAGTAGTTTTGATTTGTATTTCCCTGATGGATAAGAAAGTTGAACATGACCTTAAGTATCTTTTGGCCATTTGAACTTCTTCTGTTGAGAATTCTCTGTTCAGATCATTACCCCTTTTTTAATTGGGTTATTTAGAATTTTAATGTCTAGCTTCTTGAGTTCTTTATATATTTTGGAGATCAGACCTTTGTCTGATATTGGGTTGGTGAAGGTCTTCTCCCATTCAGTAGGATGCCTTTTTGTCTTAATGACAGTGTCCTTTGCTTTACAGAAGCTTCTCAGTTTCAGGAGGTCCCATTTATTCATTATTGCTCTTATTGCCTGTGCCACTGGGGTTTTACATAGGAAGTGGTCTCCTGTGCCCATGTATTGCAGGCTACTTCCCACTTTCTCTTCTATCAGGTTCAGTGTGGTTGGATTTATATTGAGGTCTTTAATCCATTTGGACTTGATTTTTGTGCATGGTGATAGATATAGATCTATTTTCATTCTCCTACAGGTTGACATCCAGTTATGCCAGCACCATTTGTTAAAGATGCTTTCTTTCTTCCATTGTATAATTTTAGTTCCTTTGCCGCAAATCAGGTGTTCATAGGTTTGTGGGTTAATATCCGGGTCTTCAATTCGATTCCATTGGTCAACATCTCTGTTTTTATGCTATACCAAGCTGTTTTCATTACTGTAGCTCTGTAATAGAGTTTGAAGTCAGGGATGGTAATGCCTCTGAAAGTTCCTTTATTGTATAGGATTGTTTTGGCTATCCTGGGTTTTTTGTTTTTCCAAATAAAGTTGATTATTGTTCTCTCAAGGTCTGTGAAGAATTTTGTTGGGATTTTGATGTGGATTGCATTGAATCTATAGATTGCCTTTGGTAGAATTGCCATTTTTACTATGTTGATCCTAAGAATCCAAGAGCATGGGAAATCCTTCCATTTTCTGGTGTCCTCTTCAATTTCTTTCTTCAAAGCCTTAAAGTTCTTGTCAGATAGGTCTTTCACTTCCTTGGTTAGTGTTACACCAAGATATTTTATGCTATTTGTAGCTATCATGAAAGGTGAAGTTTCTCTGATTTCCCTCTCTGCTTCTTTATCTATGGTGTATAGGAGGGCTACTGGTTTTTTTTGAGTTGATCTTGTATCCTGCCACATCATTGAATGTATTTATCAGCTGTAGGAGTTCTCTGGTAGAGTTTTTGGGGTCACTGATGTATACTATCATATCATCTGCAAATAACGAAAGTTTGACTTCTTCCTTTCCAATTCGAATCCCCTTGATCTCCTTATGTTGTCTTATTGCTATTGTTAGAACTTCAAGCACTATATTGAAGAGATATGGAGAGAGTGGACAGCCTTGTCTTGTTCCTGATTTTAGTGGAATGGCTTTGAGTTTTTCTCCATTTAATTCGATGTTAGCTGTTGGCTTGCTGTATATTGCTTTTATTATATTTAGGTATGATCCCTGTATCCCTAATCTCTCCAAGACCTTTATCATAAAGGGGTGTTGAATTTTGTCAAATGCTTTTTCAGCATCTAATGAAATGATCATATGTTTTTTCTTTCAGTTTATTTATATGATGGATTACATTGATAGATTTTCATACGTTGAACCAGCCCTGCATCTTTGGGATGAAGCCTACTTGATCATAATGGATAATTTTTTTATGTGTTCTTGGAACCGGTTTGCCAGTATTTTATTGAGAATTTTTGCATCGCTGTTCATGAGTGAGACTAGACTGAAATTCTCTTTCTTGGTTGAGTCTTTGTGTGGTTTTGCTATCAGGGTAACTGTAGCTTCATAAAAAGAGTTTGGCAATGACTCTTCTTTTTCTATTATGTGAAACACATTAAGGAGTATAGGTATCAGCTCTTCTTGGAATTTCTGGTAGAATTCTGCATTAAAACCATCTGGTCTTGGGCTTTTTTTGGTTGAGAGGTTTCTTACAACAGCTGCTATTTCCTCACAACTTATAGGTCTATTTGAATTGTTCACCTGGTCTTGATTTAATTTTGGTGCATAGTACTTATCTTAAAAAATGTCCGTTTCTTTTACATTTTCCAACTTTGTGGCATACAGGCTTTTGTAGTAAGACCTAATGATTCTCTGAATTTCCTCAGTGTCTGTTGTTATGTCCCCCTTTTCATTTCTGATCTTGTTAATTTGTGTGTTCTCTCTCTTCCTTTTGATTAGTTTGGATAGGGGTTTATCAATCTTGTTGATTTTCTCAAAGAACCAGCTCTTTGTTTAATTGATTCTTTGGATTGTTTTCTGTGTTTCTATTTTGTTGATTTCAGCCCTCAGTTTGATTATTTCCAGTCTTCTGCTCCTCCTGGGTGAGTCTGCTTCTTTTTTTTTTTTTCTAGAGCTTTCAGCTGTGCTGTTAAGTCTCTAATGTGAGCTTTCTCTGTTGTTTTTTTTTTTTTATGAGGGCACTTAGTGCTATGAACTTTCCTCTTAGCACTGCTTTCACAGTGTTTCATAGGTTTGGGTATGTTGTGTCTTTATTTTCGTTGAATTCAAGGAAGACTTTAATTTCTTTCTTTATTTCTTACCTGACCCAGGGGTGGTTCAGTAGTTGACTGTTCAGTTTCCATGAGTTTGTAGGCTTTCTGGGGGTAGAATTGTTGTTAAATTCTAACTATATTCCATGGTGATCCAATAAGACACAGGTGGTTACTAAATTTTTTTTTGTATCTGTGGATACTTTGTTCCCGAGTATGTGATCAATTTTTGAGAAGGTTCCATGAGATGCTGAGAAGAAGGTATATTCTTTCCTATTTGGGTGGAATGTTCTATATATGTCTGTTAAGTCCATTTGATTCATTACCTCTGTTAGTTCTCTTATTTCTCTGTTAAGTTTCTGTCTGGTTGACCTGTCTTTTGGTAAGAGAGAAGTGTTGAAGTCTCCTACTATTATTGTGTGGGGTTTGATGTGTGCTTTGTGTTCCAGTAATTTTTTTTACATATGTGGGTGCTTTTATATTAGGGGCATAGATATTCAGGATTGAGACTTCATCCTGATGAATTGTTCCCGTTATGAGTATAAAATGTCCTTCTCCATCTCTTCTGATTGATTTTAGCTTGAAGTCAATTTTGTTAGATATTAGTATTACCACACCTGCTTGTTTCTCAGGTCCGTTTGATTGAAAAACCTTTTCCCAACCCTTTACTCTGAGGTAATGTCTGTCTTTGTGGTTGAGGTGTGTTTCTTGTAAATAGCAGAATGTTGGTTCCTGTTTTCGTATCCATTCTCTTAACCTGTGCCTTTTTATAGGTGAATTGAGTCCATTGATATTAAGTGATATTAATGACCAGTGGTTGTTAACTCTGGTTACTTTTTTTGGTGGTAGAGTTTGTGTGTTTCCCTTCTTTGAGTTGTGCTGGTGGAGGGTTGTTAGAGGTCTGTGTTATTATGGGTGCTGTTGGCTTCCTTGGGTTGTGGTTTTCCTTCTAGTACTTTCTGTAAGGCTGGGTTTGTGGCTATGTATTGCTTGAATTTGTTTTTATCCTGGAATATCTTGTTTTCTCCATCGATGGTGAAAGAAAGCTTTGCTGGGTATAGTAGTCTGGGCTTGCATCCACGGTTTCTTAGTGTGTGCAGCACATCTATCCAAGACCTTCTGGCTTTCATGGTTTCCATAGAGAAGTCAAGTGTAATTCTGATAGGTTTATCCTTATATGTTACTTGACCTTTTTCCTTTGCAGCTCTTAATATTCTTTCTTTATTCTGTATGTTTTGTGTTTTGATTATTATATGGTGACAGGATTATTTTTTTTTGATCCAGTGTATTTGGTGTTCTGTAAGCTTCTTGTACCTTCATAGGAATATCCTTCTTTAGGTTGGTAAAGTTTTCTTCTATAATTTTGTTGAATATATTTTCTAGGCCTTTGAGCTGTAATTCTTCTCCTTCTTCTACCCCTATTATTCTTAGGTTTGGTCTTTTCATGGTGTCCCAGATTTCCCGGATATTTTGTGTTAAGAATATTTTGGATTGCTGTTTTCTTTGATCAATGTGTTTATTTCCTCTATAGTATCTTCAGTGTCTGAGATTCTTTCTTCTATCTCTTGTATTCTGTTGGTTATACTTGTCTCTATAGTTCCTGTTCATTTACACAGATTTTCCATATCCAGCCATCCCTCGGTTTGTGTTTTCTTCATTGCCTCCATTTCAGTTTTCAAGTCTTGAACTGTTTCCATTACTTGTTTGATTGCTTTTTCTTGGTTTTCTTGGGTATCTTTATTCATTTCTTCTAACTTTTTTTTAGCTCTCATCCATTTCTTTAAGGGAGTTTTTCACATCCTGTTTAATGGTCTCTATCACTTTCATAATGTTATATTTTCAGTCGATTTCTTCTACTTCTTCTGGATTAGGGTGTTCAAGTCTTCTTGTTGCATGTTCACTGGATTATGGTGCTACCATGTTGCTTTTCAGGTTGTTGGAGGAATTCTTGCATTGGTGCCTGCCCATCTCTTCCTTCAAATGCAGTCAGGAGAGTCTTGGTGGCTTGGTCCGATCTTTGCTGTGGCTAAATGTGTCCTTGGGGGTTTTTCTTGGTCTGCCCCCTTTTAGGTCCCCTTGCACTGGAGTTGGCTCTCAGATTCCCTCCACCCTGAAGTAGGCTGTAGTGGTGGATCTAAGGACCCTGCTGATGGAAAAGAGTGCTTGGGGGCAAGATGGAATGGGATAAATAGAGAAAGCCAGTAGCCAGGGAGAAGCCCCGCTGAATGGCCAGGAAGTTTAGGGGATTGGAGGGAGCCTGTACTCCGTACCCAGGTGTCCAGCCAGCTGGGTGGGCACACACTTACCCCTACAGATGGATCTCCTGGTACAGGAGCCGGGCCACTTGCTGGCCAAGGACCTCACAGACAAAAGGGCGGGCTTAGTAGTTCCAAGCTCGATGGAACAAAGAAACCCCTACAGCAGTAGCACTCACCACTCTGTCCTCAGCCCCTCAGCCCCTAAGCAGGCTGAGTCGGGGATCCTAGGACCCCACAGATGGAGAGGGGTGCTTGTGGGCATGCTGGGATGGAATAAATAGAGAAAGCCAGTAGCTGGGGAGAAGTCCCGCTGAATGGTCAGGAAGTTTAGGGGATTGGAGGATGCCTGTACTCTGTACCCGGGGTGTCTGTGGCCAGCCGGGTGGGCACACACTTACCCCTCTGGATGGATCTCCTGGTCCAGGAGCAGGGCCACTTGCTGGCAAAGGACCTTGCAGACAAAAGGGCCTCCATTCATCTGTTGATGGACATCTAGGCTGGTTTGATTTCTGACTGTTGTGAAGACTGCCATCTAAAAGGATGTACAGGTATGTCTGTGACAGGACATGAAGTTCTTCTATATACTACATACTCGGGAATGATGTAGCTGACTCACAAGGGACTTCTAGTTTTAGTCTGAGAAACCTTCGTGCTGATTTCCACAGTTCACACTACTACCCCAGTTCATACTCTCCCTGAGAGTGGCTACCGGTTTTTCTTTGCTCACATCCATTTCAACTGGGGTGAGATACAAGCCCATTGTGCTGTGGGACAATGGTCGTTTATCCTGTCACTTGTATTACTTTTAATAAAATGCTGATTGGCCAGTAGTCAGGCAGGAAGTAAAGGCAGGGCGACCAGGCAGGAAGTAGAGGTGGGGCAATGAGAACAGGAGAATTCTGGGAAGAGGGAATCTCAGTCTGCTGTCATCACCCAGCCACAGAGGAAGCAAGATGTGACTGCCTCACTGAAAAAGCCGTGTGGTCAACATAGACAAGAATTATGGGCTAATATAAGTTATAAGAATTAGCTAATAAGGGGCTGGAGAGATGGCTCAGTGGTTAAGAGCTTTGGCTGCTCTTCCAAAGGTCCTGAGATCAATTCCCAGCAACCACATGTGCTCACAACCATCTGTAATGAGATCTGCCCTCTTTTGGCCTGCAGGGATGCATGCAGGCAGAATACTGAATACATTATAAATAAATAAATCTTAAATAAATAAATAAATAAAGCAAAAAAAAGGAATTAGCTAATAAGAAGAGCCTGAGATACTGGACTAATCAGTTTATAATTGATGCAGACCTCTGTGTGATCCATTGGGACTGAGCAACTAAAGGACCGGGTGGGACAGAAACCTCTGTCAATACCATTGGAGTCTTAATTCATATTTCTTTTTTAGTTAAGGATTTTGAACACTTAAAAATATTAATTGGTCATTTGTGTTTCTTTTTGAGAACTGTTCATTGGCCTATTTCTGTATAGATTGTGGATGACACACCTCATCTGACATGCAGCTGACAGATTTCTCTCCTGTTCTTCTGCTCACTGTGTGCTAGGCTGTGGAGATGCTGTTTAATTTCATGGATCTCACTGGTAGAGTTTTGCATTTATTCCTGTGCTATTACAGCTCTTATTTGGGAGCTTCTTGCCGCTGCCCATATCTTGAAATGTTTCCTCTTCATCTTCCTGTAGTATATTGAGCGTCAACCTTATGATATTTCTTTCTCACCTTCTGTGGATTGAGATTACAGGCACAAGCCAGTGTGCATGGCTCAAGGGAGGGTCTGCACATCCTATGGCTGGGAACAGAATGCAGGGCCTTGGACATACCAGACAAGTGCTTTTCCTACGTTGTTGTAGTCCCAGACCTCTAAAGAGTTTTAAGTTTTTCTTTTTAAGTTTTTCCTTAGTGTTTGAATTTTCCCTTTATAATCACTTATGTGCACACTATTGTTAAACCAGCTACAGTAGGTTGTTTATTCCTTTGATTCTAGTTTCCTAACTGAATTTACCAGGAGCTATAAGAGACAAGGTTTACTTGCTTAGAGCTTTTCATACCACCTAATTCCTTTCAGTAATTCATTTCTTTGTTTAATAATCCTTACTGTCAGTAAATTCTTCATTTCTTAACCAGATCGCCAATGGGAAGTCACCCTTGTCCATTAGCCAACTATTAGTTTCTTTTCTTTGGTGGATTCTGTCCAACGTGATTGCTTCATCAAATGTGGAGATACAACACAGAAGCTTGCAGAGGAATCACCCTCCAGCTCCTCAGTGCCTCTGTTCTCCCTGGTGCACACAGTCACGGTTAGGAGGGCAGAACCTCTGGATCTATAGTCCAGTCCCGGCCTAGTCTCTTACCTGGCGAGTGACTAGGATTTTAGTTTTTGGCTTGAGATTTCTCATCTGAAAAGTGGCAGGAGTAGCTAGCTACTCCTGTCTTGTGAATGTGGTCAGGTTTACTTAGTTTCCTGCTTAGCAACCTATTTGGCACTGCTAAGTGCTCAAGATAGACTAGGCAACAGTTCTACTCCAGATCCCCAAACACTTAAAGTATGCAAAGTTGAAGGTTAATTAATTAATCTTTTGAGACCAATCTTATTCTGTAACCTTGCCTAGCCTGGAACTCCCTATGTAGATCAGTCGGGCCTCAAACTTGCCTCTGCCTCCCAAGTGCTGGGATTAAAGTTGTGTGTTGTCACACCAAGCCTATTTTTTTGGTGCTTAATTATCAGAGAAGAAAAATAAGTTATTGTTGAATAGGCCTATGCGCAAATGAGTTGGTGGGAAAGGTTCTTGTTTGTTAACTCATTTACCACAAAGCCTTGGTAAACAAAGAAGTAAAGTTTACAGAATAAAAATATCCAAATGGAAACCACACACATAACTAATGTCATAGAAGTTATCCAGAAACAATATATCCAGAAACTTAGTATTTGGGGACTTATTCATCTTCAACTATTCTGTGCACAGGTGTATTCTGAGGATGCTGTGCACAGGTGTGTTCGGAGGGTGCTGTGCACAGGTGGGTTCTTGCTTCTGGTAATTGCATTTTTTTTGTTTGTTTTTTGTTTTTCGAGACAGGGTTTCTCTGTGGCTTTGGAGCCTGTCCTGGAACTAGCTCTGTAGACCAGGCTGGTCTCAAACTCACAGAGACCTGCCTGCCTCTGCCTCCTGAGTGCTAGGATTAAAGGTGTGCACCACCACCGCCCAGCGGTAATTGCACTTTTATTTGCATGGCATCTATGGTGGTTTGAAAGAAAATGACCCCCAAAGGAAGTGGCACTATTAGGAGGAAGTATATAGGGCTGGGCTTTGAGATTTTTTTTCTCAAGTTTCACTCAGTGTGACAGTCAATTGACTTTCTGTTTCCTCCGAGTCAAGGTGTAGCGCTCTCAGCTCCAGTACCACATCTGGCTGCATGCCACCATGCTCCCCACCATGATGATAATGGACTGAACCTCTGAAATGTAAGCCAGCCACCCCAATTAAATGTTTTCTTTATACAAGTTGCTGTGGTCATGGTGTCTCCTCACAGCAATAGAAACCCTAACTATGACAGCATCTTACAAGGCACTTCAGATTAGCACCTTCTATTTTTGCAACAATCTTGCAAGACAGGAAGGCATTTGATTTGAACCTGAGAAAAATCAGAGTGGGAAAGGCATAAAACTTGCCTAAGGTGGTAGAAGCCACTTTGTTTCTCTAGTTCTGGGATTTTCCCCTCCTGTTGCCTGGACCAACCAAAGCAACATCAAGGTGCCGAGTTACACACAGGGGATCAGAGAAGGGTCGTGTTTGTACTTGCTATGTTCCAGGCACTGTGCTTAGAAAGCACTGGATCCAGGCACCTGCTCTGAGTTCTTTCTCACTTGGTCCAATGTTCTGCATCTCTGGCCTTCACTTGCGTGAAGACAGGTTTTTGTTTGCTGATTCATTTACAATAAATCCTTTGCAAAAAAAAAAAAAAAAAAAAAAGAAATAAGGCTTACTGCTGTGGGACAATGGTTTGTACCCTGTCAATTGTATTTTAATAAAACGCTGATTGGCCAGTAGCCAGGCAGGAAAAATAGGCAGAACAACCAAGCAGGAAGTAGAGGCAGGGTGATGAGAACAGGAGAATTCTGGGAAGAGGAAAGAGCAGTCTGCAGTTGTGACCCAGCCATAGAAGAAGCAAGATGAGACTGCCTTGCCAAAAAAGGTACCAAGCCACACAGACAAGAATAATGGGTTAGTTTAAAATGTAAGCATTAATTAATAGGGGGCTGGAGAGATGGCTCAGTGGTTAAGAGCTCTGCCTGCTCTTCCAAAGGTCCTGAGTTCAATTCCCAGCAACCACATGGTGACTCAAAACCATCTGCAATGAGATTTGGTGCTCTCTTCTGGCCTGCAGGGATACATGCAGGCAGAGCACTGTATACATAATATAAATAAAATTTAAAAAAAAAGAAAAAAAGAAAAAAAAAGAATTAATTAATAAGAAAAGCCTGATCTACTAGGTCAATCAGTTGATGATTAATGTAGACCTCTGTGTGTTTATTTGGGAGTAAGCGGCTGTGGGACCTGTGCGACAAAAACTCAGCCGACAGCTTACAGAATAAAAACATTCAAATGAAAAAAAAATCACACACAAAAGGTCTTGAGATGGCACTGAGAGGCAGTATAAGAGCACACAAATAGGAAAGAGGAAGTTGGAGAGGGCAATGTGGGGAAAGGGGGAGCAGAGGGAGAGAGAAACACATACACACACTCAAACACACACACACACACACACACACACACACACACACACACAGAGAGAGAGAGAGAGAGAGAGAGAGAGAGAGAGAGGATAGGTAGATGGAAAGATGGATAATAAATAGATAGGTAAATAGGTAGGTAGATGATAGATGATAAACTTAGGGAAGAACAAGTTTATTTTGGCTTCTAGTTTTAGGGGATGCAGTCCATTATGGCAGGGAGGGTGTAGCTGCAAAATTGCGAGGCAGATAGTCAAAAAACATCCACATCAAGAAGTAGAGGACAGCTCAACTTCATTTGGAAAAGCAAAAAACCCAGGATAGCCAAAACAATCCTGGGCAACAAAAGAACATCTGGAGGCATCACAATCCCTGACTTCAAATTATACTACAGAGCTACAGTACTGAAAACAGCCTGGTACTGGCATGAGAACAGACAGGAGGACGAGTGGAACCGAATAGAAAACCCAGATATCAATCCACATATCTTCGAACACCTGATATTTGATAAAGAAGCAAAAAATATCAAATGGAAAAAAGAATGCATATTCAACAAGTGGTGCTGGCATACCTGGATATCAACATGTAGAAAAATGAAAGTAGACCCCTATCTATCACCATGTACAAAACTCAAGTCCAAATGGATCAAAGACCTCAACATAAAGCCAGCCACACTGAACCTTATGGAAGAGAAAGTGGGAAGTACGCTTGAACGCATTGGCACAGGAAAAAAGAATGCACTGAGAGAGCTTCTGTAAAGCAAAGGACATGGTCAAAAAGATAAAACGACAGCCTACAGAGTGGGAAAAGATCTTCACTAATCCCACATCAGACAGAGGTCTGATCTCCAAAATATACAAGGAACTCAAGAAATTGGACACCAAAAGAACACATAATCCAATAAAAAAATGAAGTACAGACCTAAACAGAGAACTCTCAACAGAGGAATCTAAAATGGCTGAAAGACACTTAAGGAAATGTTCAACATCCTTAGTCATCAGAGAAATGCAAATCAAAACAACTCTGAGATTCCATCTTACACCTGTAAGAATGGCCAACATCAAAAACACTGATGACAACTTATGCTGGAGAGGTTGTGGGGAAAAGGGAA
>PVIU01000024.1:83313-115583 GCA_004026605.1 Ondatra zibethicus | reverse complement strand
GTTGCTGGCGGGAATGCAAGCTGGTACAACCCCTTTGGATGTCAGTGTGGCGATTTCTCAGAAAATTAGGAAACAACCTTCCTCAAGACCCAGTAATACCACTTTTGGGTATATATCCAAAAGATGCTCAATCATGCCACAAGGACATGTGCTCAACTATGTTCATAGCAGCTTTGTTTGTCATAGCCAGAAACTGGAACCAATCTAAATGCCCCTTGATCAAAGAATGGATAAGGAAAATGTGGTACATTTACACAATGGAGTACTACACAGCAGAAAAACATAACGACAGCTTGAATTTTGCAGGCAAATGGATGGAACTAGAAAGCATTATTTTGCCTGAGGTAACCCAGACACAGAAAGACAATTATCACATGTATTCACTCACGGTGGTTTTTAAACATAAGGCAAAGAAAACCAGCTTACAGACCACAATTCCAGAGAATTTAGACAACAATACGGACACTAAGAGAGACTTACATAGATCTAATCTATGTGGAAAGTAGAAAGTATAAAAAGACAAGATATCCTGAATAAATTGGGAGCATGGGGACCTTGGGGGAGGGTTGAAGGAGGGAGGGGAGTGGCAGGGTGGGGAGCAGAGAAAAATGTAGAGTTCAATAAATATCATGGAAAAAAAAAGAAAAAAAAAGAAGTAGAGGACAGATAAGTGAGAATTGGCTATAAAGTCCCAAGGTCTACCCCCAGAGACCTCCTTCTTCCAAGAAGTCTTCAACTTTTAGAAGTTCCACTACTTTTCCAAATAGCACCACCACCAGAACCAATCTTCAAACATGTGAGCCCACAGGGGACATTTCTTTTTTAAAAAATATCTATCTATCTATTTATTTATTTATTTATTTATTTATTTATTTATTTATTTATTTATTTATTTATTTATTTATTATGTATACAGTGTTCTGTCTGCATGTATGCCTGCAGGCCAGAAGAAGGTGCCAGATCTCATTAAAGGTAGTTGTGCACTGCCATGTGGGTGCTGGGAATTGAACTCAGGACCTCTGGAACAGCAACCAGTGCTCTTAACCGCTAAGCCATCTCTCCAGCCCCACAGGGGACATTTCACATTCAGTGTTAAGCACATGTAAAGCCAAGTATGGCAGTCATCTCTGTAACACTAGCACAAGAGGCAGAAGCAGGAGGGTCAAGAGTTAAAGGCCAGTCTCTACTACATAGTGAGTTCAAAACCCACTTGGGGTTTCTAGTGAGACACTGTTACAAACGAAAATGCAATCCCAAACCAAAATGTGTATGGTGTTAAATTTCTGAGGCAGCATAAAGATTCAGAAGGCAGAAAGAGACATGAGTCTGACCTTTAACAGAAGGAACTGTGTTTATTAGTGCGCACAGTGAGGGACAGCCTCTCTCCCTTGGGAAATTGAGGGATCTGCCATGGGAGAATGATGGCTGTGACCCTTTATAGGATGTAGGAAGAGGGGCTCGAAAATGAGGAAATTCTTGCAGCCACAGGGTCTATGTCTCCTGTGCAGTTTCTCCTTCTGGCAATTGGTTGCCCACAGCAAGACAGCCTGTCCTCTCTGGGATACCAATAAAGCTGAACAAGGTCATCTGTATTCTCATAGGAGTTTGGTTTTACAAGCAAGGTACTCGAACATTCATCCAAACAACGGAGTGTTGTGGCATAAAAGGGGAAGAATTCCTGCATGGTACAACAGAGACAACTCTTGAAAACATTATGCAGAGTGGAAGCCTGGTTCATTATGATTCCAAGCATATGAAATGCCCAGAATAGACAAACCTACAGACACAGAAAGTATAGTAGATTACTGATTGCCAGAAGCTGAGGGAGATGCGTTAATCCAACTAGTGGAGAATAAGGGCACTGCCACAATTTAAAGACAAGTTCGAAGCAAGCTGTAATTAAATACTGGCCACGTGGATGGGCTCTCTAATCAGGTCTGTCTCTGAGGTTCAAGAAAATGGCCCAAGTCATGGTTTGCAGGGGCTTAAAAAGGCAAAACCTACAATTCATCACATTTCTCATCAGGTCCAGTCAGGGACAAGCATACATCCTGACATATTTCTGATCCATAAACTTCCCACCTGTTATGATTTGCTGGCCTCATCTGTCACCTGTGTACCCTGTCCCTTTAAGAGACAAGCTCTGTCCTCTCCCAACCCCTCCCCTTCCACCAAGGGAATCTGATATCCTGGCTCCTACAGCCTGCAGGATCTCTCTCTCTCTCTCTCTCTCTCTCTCTCTCTCTCTCTCTCTCTCTCTCTCTCTCTCTCCCCCTCCTCTCTCCCCAAGAGGTGGCTGTGGCCTCTCCTCCCCCCTCCTTCTCTCACTCTCTGTTTCTCTCTCTCCCTCTCTTTCCCCTTCCCTTCCATAACCCACTAAATAAACTATACCCACTTTCTCTGCATGTTGTGTCTATACATCTTTGTCTCTCACCTGCTGAAGGCTCCTTGTGGGATCAGCTGACCTGCTGAGGTCTCTTACCTGCCATCTCCCACAGAGGCCTCGCGCTGCTCCCTGCCTGGGACCAGGCTGCCCCTTGTAGCCTGCTGCCCACTGCTGCCCTTGGGGAAACAGCACGGTTTTATCTAAACCATTACACCACCCACATGTGATCATGCACATTTGGTATAGTTGGGTCAAACGAACTTGTTTAGGGGAGTGATAACATGTGACTTGTTATCTCCTGTAAACAATAGCTTCTAGCATTTCGAGAAATATTTGTCCTTGAGTAAAGGGGCTTAGAGATTAGAGGCATTTTTATTTCATGGATCGCTTAAACACAGTAACTAAAACTTGAAATAAACTTTGTCTCTCACAGATGAGGTCTGAATGAAAAAATATTTTCTCTTTGCGGTGATAGAAATGTTCTGAAACTGTGTAGTGGCAATGGATACAGAGTTTTAGTGTATATCTATGTAGGCTCTGGGAACTGAGCCCAGGTCCCCTGCAAGGGCAGCAAGTGCTCTTAACTGCTGAACCTTGATCCAGCCCCTGAGACAGTTCTTTTACATAGCCCAGGTTGGCATCAAACTTGTGTTCCTTCTGCCTTTGCTTTCCAAGTGCTGGACCATAGGTGCGCACCACCACACTTGGTACAATTTTACTGTATTGTCCTGCTGCCTTTCCGCCTCCCCCCACCTCCTTTTGTATAGGGTGCTAGGATTTTACCCAGACTTGCACACACACTGGGAGCCCTGTATTCCTGAGCTACACCCTCTGCTTTGATGACTTGAGTGTTGGGTCCTGTAACTCGTTACATGCCCTGCTAGGCAGGAACTGGAGCGGAACTGAGGGGTAGCCCCACTCTCTTATGACTGCCCATTGGCCATCGGATTAACATCTATCTGTCTTCCTCACTGCACCCCAAACTTCAAGATGACAGAGACGATGTCAGTTTGTACATGGGCATACTCAGTAAGCAGTGCCGTGCACATAGTAAGTCAATAAATATCAATTAAATGACTAACCAGTGGGTCAGTAAGATTCCTATAATCTTTACATGACTCCCCACTTCCATGCTGGGCAGAGACTCCTTTTAAAAATGTATATACTACCACTTTGGCTTTTGGATTCAACCCTTGGACTCAGCCTGACTTTGCCTCAGAGTTTTGCTGATGGCTCCATCATAGCTCACTCTGATGGAGTGATGAACACATTAATGAGGCTTGGGTTCAGGCCCTAACCTCAGAGATTTCTCTAAAGGTTTCCTCTGTTCTGCTCACTCTGGGAGCTCAGCTCTTTCTTCACTCCTTGCCTCAACCTGCCCTTATGACTGTTCGCAAGAATGCTTCCCACAAACCCTCTTATGATCCTAAAAAATGTTATACCTGGCAAGGCTAACAACCGCCATCCAAGTGATTATAGGCACAGAGCTATTTCTGGGTTATGAAGGAGCTGGGGAAAAGTGTTTGCTCTAGATGATAGATTTAGAATGGAAAACTCCTAGATTCCCAACTTGTACTCTGTAAGCCTGTTTTGCATTTAAATTTCTCTTAAGTTGCCCAGTACAGCACCTGGCACATGGCAAGAACTTATAAGATGTTTGCTGGAGAACTGGAAATTTTCTCTGAAGGGGATTCAACCTTTATTCTACATGAATGAATTCTTAGCTCCTCAATTGCTCAATAAACCTTGCTAAGTTCCATAAATATTTGGATGTAGATGAGACTGTCAAAACTCTGAGATAGCCAAACAGAACTTTTTCATTGTGCCTGTCATGAATGTTGGTACAATCTATTTTATTTTCCTCTAATTGATGTTTTCTTTCCTTCCCTTCCTCCCTCCGTATCTCTCTCCCTCCCCCCTCCCTTCTTTCCTTCCTTCCTTCTTTCTTTCTTGTCTTTCTTTTTCCTTTTTGATGCCGGGTCCCATGAATCCCAGTCTGGCCTTGAACTCACTATGTAGCCTAGAAAGGTCTTGAATTTCTAACCTCCTGCTTTCACTTCCTGAATACAGGGATGGCAGGCATGTGCCACCAATCCTGTTTAATGTGATACTGGGGTTCGAACCCAGGACTTGGTACATGCTTCTCAAGTGTCCCATCAACTGAGTCAAATCTCTAACCAGCATTTTTCAATATCCACTACTCCATACGACTGGTGGTCAAATTCTTTTGATGCAAATCTCTCATTTAAGTGTACACGATTCTCCTGCTAAGCCAACATGGACTATGTTAACCAGTGTCCTAGTTGGGCTTACTATTGCTGTGATGAACACCACGACCAAGGCAACTTGGGGAGGAAAGGGTTTCTTTGGCTTATACTTCATCAGAGAAGGAAGTCAGGACAGGAACTCAAACATGGGAGGAACCTGGACACAAGAACTGATGCAGAGGCCATGTACAGGTGCTGCTTACTGACTTGCTCCCCATGGCTTGCTCAGCCTGTTTTCTTATAGAACCTAGGACCAGCAACCCAAGGGTGGTACTACCCACAATGGGCTGGGCCTTCCCCTAATAGTCAACAATTAAGAGAATTTCCTACAGGCTTAAATACAGCCCGATTTTATTAAGGCATTTTTCTCTCTCTGAGGAAGGAGGCTTCCTCCTGTCTGAGGACTCTAGCTGCGTCAAGTTAACATAAAGCTAGTCATCACAGCCTGTCTCTTGCCCCTGTGATAAAATGCCTGAGAAAAATCATCTTAATGGAGGAAAAATGATTTTGGCTCAAGCCTGCAGGAGTTTCAGTCCATGGTCATTTGGCCCTATTATTGAGGGGAGGTATTGAGGCAGAGCATCATAAGAATGTTGCTCACCTTGCCTGGTGATGGTGGCGCATACCTTTAATCCCAGCATTCGGGTGGCAGAGGCAGGTGGAGTTCTGTGAGTTCGAGGCCAGCCTGGTCTACAAGAGCTAGTTCCAGGACAGGCTCCAAAGCTACAGAGAAACCCTATCTTGAACCTCCATCCCCCACCAAAAGAAAGTTGCTCACCTTGTGGTTGCTGTGAAGCACACAGGCAGACGGGAAGGGGCTAAGGGCAAAGATGCTCTCTCTCAGTGATATCCTTCTTCCCACCATATCTTCTAACAGTTCATTCAGCTGTGAACTCTTCATAGATTAACCCTTTGAGTAGCTCAGCACTCTCGTGATCCAGGCATCTCTCAACAGCTGTATCACCTGTAGCCCAAGTCTTTAACGCAGGATTTTTCTACAGTATTCTTTTGACATTTGCTCATCTCCTCATTTCATGCCACCCGTGCCCACGTTTATATCTTAGCTTGGGCGTCTCAAATCAAAGGTCTTCCAGGAATTTTTTTCTTGATTTTTGCTTCTGATGATGGCTTGCCATTTTCAACTCAACGCCCTTTTTCGTGTCTCTTCTGTGATGTATGTATTTTGTGCTATGCTGTCATCTCCCCTACCAGATAAGTACACCGTGGCTTATCACTTACCCCAGCTTTGTCTCCTATTGTCTTTAATAGAGTAAACAGCAGAGGACTTTAAACAGCTTGTTTCCTTTAATTATTGCCCACCTTTCCATTTTCATATCACAAATAGATCTCTGATGTGGGAGTCCCCTCTGTGTGTTGCTTGTATTGGTTAATGAATAAAGAAACTGACTTGACCTGATAGGGCAGAACTTAGGTAGGTAGAGAAGACAGAACTTGTTGTAATGAGGCAAGCGGGCTGCATCCCGCTGCCCGGCTAGCTTAACCCCTGAAATAACCACACAGAAATTGTATTAATTAAACTACTGCCTGGTCCATTATATCTGGCCTCTTCTTGGCCAACTCTCCCATCCTGATCTAACCCATTTCTACCAATCTGTGCAATACCATGAGGTCGTGGCTTAGTGGGAAAGATTCTAACCAGCATCATTCTCAGACAGGAGCTTCATGGCGTCTCACTGTCTCTGCCTTCTTCCTCCCAGAATTCAGTTCTGTCCTCCCCGCCTATCTAAGTTCTGCCCTATCAAAAGGCCAAGACAGTTTCTTTATTCAACCAATGAAAGCAACACATAGAAAGAAGGATCTCCTACACGAAGAACTGAATTCTGGGAGGAAGAAAGCAGAGTGAGGAGATGCCATGGATCTGCTGGAGACAGACGCTGGGAATCTTACCTGGCAAACCACTGCCACGTGGCGATACACAGATGAATAGAAATGGGTTAAATTAAGATGTAAGAATTAACCAATAAGAAACCAGAGCTAATGGTCAAAGCAGTGTTTTAATTAATATAGTTTCTGTGTGATTATTTTGGTTCCAGGCAGCCGGGACGAACAAGCAGCCTGCTCCTTACAACATATCTCCTTATATCTAGTTCTTTGTAAATATCTCATTTACCTAACACTTATTACTCAACTCATTCATATTCTCCATGCATGGGAAGGCATTCATTAACATTTCATAATTAGAAATTATGAATATCTTTGTTGTTGTTTAAAACACAGTCTTGCTATGTAGCCCATACTGGCCTCAAACTCTTGATCCTCTTGACTCAGCCTCTAGATTACTGAGACCCTAAAATATACCATGTTCTGAACCCAAAAACAATATTTTAAAGAAAGTAGATTATATGATAACTAAAAACTTAGTTTTAACAGGAAAACAGCTAAGAGTGAAATTTAATGAATGATATACAATATGTATTGGATGAATGGAGTCTAACCCAGAGATTAGGCTTGGTCTATTTCATGCAGTCCAGATTTTGAGAGCCTATAGATACTTACAGTTATCTTTTGGATGCTTTTGAATGGCAGTGACTAGCATGAGTGGATTTCCCTCTCTTAGGGATGAAAAATGAAGTTAGAAAGAGTGTTCATTGCTGTTAAGGTCTTTGTTGACCAAGCTGATCTGTCATCTGCCAAAATCTGTATACTGGCTTCTGCCTCTGTAGGAGCCTCTGCAGCTAAAAGTAATTGATAAATCAGCCCGGCTATAAGCCTTCACTAGTTCTGCTATGATTGCAGCTTGTTAACCTTAGAACACCACTTTCTTAATCCCTGTGGATGACCTCATACATACCACCCCCGTTCTATCAAACATGCTGCATACTGTGTAAAACAAGATAAGCCATAAACAGTTAATCCTCAGCCATTTGGTTTCCACTCTGGCTGGCCTTCCTCCAGTGAAATGGATCATACCATTTAGCACCAAGCTAACTAAAAATATCAAGCAAGTTACCCTCAGTCCTTGGACAGGAGAACTGCTGACAGCAACTGCTCCTTTCATTTCCCTCTCCCCCTTCACTGGCCAATTTCATTTTTGCATGCCCCGTGATGGTTTTGTGCGGCGCGACCTGGCAAATGAGCTCCACGAGACCCTCATGCTGGAGTAGCCCCAACACTAGCAAGCTAATTCTCTTGGGCTCAGACTTCTCTCCTTCTTGGTAACCCTCTGACGTTCTCGTCTAAGGGCTGATCCATTTTGATTAGAGCGATTGGAACATGTGAGATGTTCTCACCTTCTGAAGCATGCTAAGCTCCGTGTCTCTTTGGTGTTTCTGCTGTCACGCTTCCAACATCACTCCATAGCTACAGCTTGCTTCCTCATGCAAGTGTTAGATCTGTGAAGCCTTATATTTGGTTTTAGTGGGTGAAAGGCCGATCGGTCACTCACAAGGGAGCCATTGCTTTAGTGGTTACTCTGAGATATGCCAAGAGTCCAGAAGGAGAAATGAAATACTAACAAATAACAGAGGCAACAGCAGAGACTCGCTGTTGTCTTTCAGAGTTTTTAAGCCTATATTTCCTTCACACCTTGCATGATAATCCTACCTCTTCCACACTGAGAAGTCAGTCAGTGAGACAACCATACATGCATTTCTCAGTATCGTCTTAGGTACTATGAAAATTGAAATGTATAAAACCAAGACCACATCTATAAGTCATTGTATACCTAGTTCAGCATTTCTGAAATTGTACTCTTTGGGACCGTAGTTCAGAGATATACTCTGTTATGCTCCTCCAAGAAAGTCACAACTTGAAGGCCCTGAGAAATTTCAGAGTGAAGAAATGTATTTCCTTTGATTAACCTCCAGCTTGCCAAGGTTATTTGGTCATGGATCACCCTCTTTTTTATGTAACCTATAAATATCCCATGGAATACATTTTGGGGGTAGGCAGGTTCCAAGAACTTATTTGCAGGGTTTGTACACTTTATTTAGTTTTTTCCAGAGAACTACCCAGGATAGGTTGTCAGACATGCTCAGTTATCCAAATGCACTATCTAACCCAGGAAGTCAGAGCAGCAGCCCTGAAATTCCACTTCACAGATAGGTGTCACCTGTTTGAGTACTACCACTCTGGTATCATTACAAATTCAGGTACCCAGTGCCATTGTTGGAATTACTGATTTGATAGATTTAAGCCTTCCTCATAATCAGCTTAAGCTCTTTTGTTTTTGTTTTTGTTTTTCAAGACAGCGTATCTCCTGTAGCTTTGGAGCCTGTCCTGGTACTCACTCTGCAGACCAGGCTGGCTTTTAACTCACAGAGATTCACCTGCCTCTGCCTCCCTAGTGCTGGGGTTAAAGGCATATGGCACCACCACCTGGCTAAGAATTGTTTGTTAATGAAAAATAAATAGGGCTAAATGTGAGCATTTGACATCTCTTAAGTCAGAATCTCTAATATATGTTACAGGAGGAGCAGGCCCCTTGTTTGTACCGGTACCCAGCTAGCTTACACCCAAAATAACCACACAGAAACTGTATTAATTAAAACACTGCTTGACCATTAGCTCTAACTTCTTATTGGCTAACTCTTACATATTAGTTTAACCCATCTCCATTAATCTGTGTATCGCCACATGGCTGTGGCTTACTGGCAAGATTCTAACTGGTGTCCTTCTTAGGTGTAGGATCCATGGCTTTCCTCACTCTGCCCTTCTTCCCAGCATTCAGTTCTGTTTTCTCCGCCTACCTAAGTAAGCCACACCTCCTAATGGTGCCACTCTTTTTGGGACCAAGATCTTTCAAACCACCACATTCAGTATACCTAATTTTTGAAAGCTGGGCAGTATAGAATGAATGAAATTTAGTTTTCATGTTTATTATGTTGAAAGTTCAATGGATATATGACTACTGGATGAATATATTGAGGCTCTACATAACTGAAAACACCGTCTTCCGTCTGTGTGCTGGTGGCTCCCAGGTGTCCACATGATGCAGCTCAGGAGATGAGGACACAATGTCTAATACTCAAGCTCTGAGGACCTGTTTTAGCTTCAATAGGAGGTTTTTAGAAATGGTCCCCATAATTCACACTGTTGTGTCTCATGTCTGTCTGCTAAATAATGTAGTCATATCAGTTCAGTGACTTGTTTTATAAATCAATGTTTGCAAATCAGGAGACTCCCTCTTTCCTGTATCTTATGTTTTAACTCTGTTTAGGGTTAATCAATAGATCTAGAGGAAGTCTCAGTGGAGGACAAGCTATTTCATTCTTTTAGATAACCCAACCGTTTAGTCATTGAACTAATACAGATTAATATCATCAGCACTGGATGGTTTCCCAGGCTTTTTTCCCATAAGACAGTCAAAGTAGTATTTATTGATTAAATACTACCTGTATTTCTAAAAGAACTATGCTACAAATTCTGGGAAGGAAAAGAAATACAAATATCTATTGCTGTTCTAGAATTCACATTGTTTTTTTTTAATGTTCTTCAGATCAAGGGGAAAGCTTCAATTTAGAAATTAGAACTTGTGATTTAGAAACCAAGTGTTTACAACTGGTAGAGGAAAATGTTAGGGTGATTGTTCCTAGCTTAGAGATTCAGTATTTAATATTTTTTTTTAAAGTTTTTTGAGACAGGGTTTCTCTGTAGCTTTCAAGCCTGTCCTGGAACTAGCTCTTGTAGACCAGGCTGGCCTCGAACTCACAGAAATCCACCTGCCTCTGCCTCCTAAGTGCCAGTATTTAATATTTTAATTCCTAGTTTTAGAAGTATTTGATATTTTGACTAATAAGTTCATGTAGTTTGCTATGTCAGAGACTGGGGAAGAGAATATCAATTGAGTTAAAATTCTTCCTCCCCTCCTCTTCCCACCTTTCTTTTCCCTTATCCCCTCCCCTTTTCTTTCTCCCATCTTCTTACTTCTCTGGTACTCCATCCTCCTCTCTATTTTCCTCTCCCATCTTCTTTTAAAGACTAGGTTTCACTGTATACCCCAGGCTGTTCTTGAACTTGAGACCCTCCTTTTTCAGCTTCCCAAGTGTTGTGATTATGGGAGAGTACTGGTGTGTTTGGTGAAATTTTTTTTAAATTATAAAATTACTATACTATGTACATTGTAAAATGTTGAACTATACAGATGGTAGAAAGAAAAATGAAATCAAACTCTCAAATCCCAGAGATAACCAATATTCTTATTTTAACACTAATTTAATTATATACATTTACTGAAAAAAGAAAAAAATTACAAAGGTCAGTTTTCCCTCAGTGGGGATCAGATCCAAGGCCTTGAACAATTTGGGCAACCATGCAATCATTGGTCTAGATCCTTAGCAATATATATTTCTACATTATAATCTTTAAAGGACTTATTTTTGTATGTCCTTGTGTCTGCATGAGCTTATATGAACCAAGTGTGTGCAGTTACTCATGGCGGCCAGCAGAGGGAGGCAGATCAGCTGTAATTGTTATGTGGGTTCTGGGAACTCAAGAGCAGTGAGAGTTCTTAACCACTGAGCCATTTCTCCAGCTCTGAACATTTGCTCATTTTATTGTGTAGGAGTGTTCTAACACATTTGACTAATCCCAGTGTTTCAAAGATTTGGATAATTTCATGGTTTTATCAGACTGTATATACAACACTAAACACACACACACACGTTTGTGCTCATATTTAGGTAATATGTAGATGGATGGTGTTTTGATCTTTAATTTGGTTACTCCCATGGGTTAATACCTGGAGTTGAACTCATTGCTTAGTTGTTAAGCATGTTTACATCCTACACACTGTTGTTGAACTGTACTGTGGAATACTGTCTAACCAGGTTAACCTACAAAATTAGAGTGCTTGTATTGAGATGAATCACCAATACTATCAGTATACTACCCAGTTTTTTTAAAGGCGTGTGCCACCACCGCCCAGACTTGATTAGTATTTATTTATTTATTTATTTATTTATTTATTTATTTATTTATTATGTATACAATATTCTGTCTCTGTGTATGCCTGCATGCCAGAAGAGGGCACCAGACCTCATTACAGATGGTTGTGAACCACCATGTGGTTGCTGGGAATTGAACTCAGGACCTTTGGAAGAGCAGGCAATGCTCTTAACCTCTGAGCCATCTCTCCAGCCCTACTACCCAGTTTTAAATGCTCAAGATCCCTCACTCTTTTAAATTAGTTTTCTTGTGGGCCAGTGATACGAGTTAGCAGCTAAGTGTGCTGGGGCCAAGGCTTATAGCAAGAGGTCCCTCCTTGGAACCCACGTGGTGGCAGGAGGCATTGACTTCTGCAAGTTGTTCTGTGCCCTCCACAAGTATGCTGTGGTACTTGTACTCCAGAATTCTCTCTCTCTCTCTCTCTCTCTCTCTCTCTCTCTCTCTCTCTCTCTCTCTCACACACACACACACACACACACACAGTAAATATAACTGAAAATTTGCTTCTGTTGGTTATATGTAAGACTAAATATTTTTATATGTCTAGTCAACATTTTTATTCTTTCTTTTTAGACATTCCCATTGATGACCTTTTAGTAAATTTCAGTGGGGATATTATTTTTTTTATAAATTTTATTCTTCACATGTTCATTATATAAGTCACAAAATTTTCTGTTCATTTTATATCTTTGCTTATGTGTTTCTCTTTTCTTCCTGTCTGCATGTGACTTTTAAATCTCCAAATTTTGTTTTTAAATGATATTTTTATTTATTGGAAATTCTATACATGTATACAATGTATTTTGATCTTATTCACCCCTCACTACCTCTTTTCAACTCTCCAGGATACATAAACTACTTCCCTCCTGATTTAGTGTCCTCTTTAAAATAATTATTATTAATGTTGTTTTTGTGAATCCAGTTAGTGCCATGTGCACATAGGTGTGAGGCCATCCACGGCAACACAGGCAACCTATCTGTGGCCACACCCTCAAAGAAAAGTGACTGTCATCTCTCAATAGTCATAAACTATGAAAAACTCAGCTGCAGGTGGGATCATGAGATTCTCCTCCCCTATTTGTGCTGGATTTTGCTTGGCTGGGTTTTGTGCATATCGTGTGCAGACAATCACAGCCGCTGTGAGTTGATATGTGCAGCATCCATTTGACCAGAAACCAGCATATCACAGCCCTCCTTTCCATCCTCTGGTTCTTACCTTCTTTCCTCCCACTCTTCCATGATGTTTTTGAGCCTTTGATGGGGATGGGGGCAGAGTTGAGATAGGTAACCCATCTATGTCTGAACTAAAACCTTAACATTTTTTATTGATATACCTCTACATTTTTCTCTGCTCCCCTCCCTGCCTTCCCCCCCTTCAGCCCTCCCCCAAGGTCCCCATGCTCCCAATTTACTCAGGAGATCTTGTCTTTTTCTACTTTCTACTTCCCATGTAGATTAGATCTATGTAAGTCTCTCTTAGTGTCCGCATTGTTGTATAAGTTCTCTGGGACTGTGGTTTGTAGACTGGCTTTCTTTGCTTTATGTTTAAAAACCACCTGTGAGTGAGTACATGTGATAATTGTCTTTCTGTGTCTGAGTTACCTCACTCAAAATGATGTTTTCTAGCTCCATCCATTTTCCTGCAAAATTCAAGCTGTCATTATTTTTTTCTGCTGTGTAGTACTCCATTGTGTAAATGTACCACATTTTTCTTATCCATTCTTTGATCAAGGGGCATTTAGGTTGTTTCCAGTTTCTGGCTATGAGAAACAAAGCTGCTATGAACATAGTTGAGCACATGTCCTTGTGGCATGATTGAGCATCCTTTGGATATATACCCAAAAGTGGTATTACTGGGTCTTGAGGAAGGTTGCTTCCTAATTTTCTGAGTAACCACACTGACATCCAAAGGGGTTGTACCAGTTTGCATTTCCACCAGCAATGCAGAAGTGTTCCCTTTTCCCCACAACCTGTCCAGTATAAGTTGTCATCAGTGTTTTTGATGTTGGCCATTCTTACAGGTGTAAGATGGAATCTCAGAGCTGTTTTGATTTGCATTTCTCTGATGACTAAGGATGTTGAACATTTCCTTAAGTGTCTTTCAGCCATTTTAGATTCCTCTGTTGAGAGTTCTCTGTTTAGGTCTGTACTTCATTTTTTTTTCTTGGATTATGTGATCTTTTGGTGTCCAATTTCTTGAGTTCTTTGTATATTTTGGAGATCAGACCTCTGTCTGATGTGGGGTTAGTGAAGATCTTTTCCCATTCTGTAGGCTGTCGTAAAACCTTAACTTTTATAGAATTTAAGTAGAGAAAAAGAAACTTGAGTAAAGTTTTTCCAAGGAGTTTTTTCATTTCTGATAGCTTTTTTGTGGATTACCCAAACATAAGAATACTAGTCTAGAGTGAAATATGTGTATGCACATCTTCATGTGTGTGCATGGGTGCGGGTGCTAAGAGGTGAACAGCTGATGTTGAGCGCTCTTAGCTGCTCTTCACCTTACTTTATAGATCACTGGTTCAGTTGGTTTGGCTGGTCAGCAAGCTTTAGGGATCTGTTACAGATGTAAACCACAGTGCCCACCTTTTATGTGGGTGCCAGAGATTTAAACTCCTGTCTTCCTGCTTGTGTGGACAGCACTCTACTGACTGAGCCATCTATCTAAGCTGCAACAACAAATAGGTTGCGTGTTTTTCAATTAAAAGCAGATGGCATTCTTATCCATAAAGTTGGAACTAGAATGCATCCCTCACATAATATACACTCTTCAAGGTACACAGCTTCATACTCTTCTAATTCATTTATAGTTTATTTCATCTTTCCCCACCTTTTGTTTTTCTGTGCTTTTGAGATAGGGTCTCATATAACTCAGTTGATGTCAAATTTGCAATTAGAATTGAAGATAACCTTAAACTTCTGACACTCCTGCCTTCACATTCTAAATGTATGTAATCCACCAGGCCTGGTTTATGCAGTGCTGGGGAGTGGATCCAGGGCTTCATGCATATAATTTAATGTTTCTTTCTATGTTGTATTTCTCTTCTTCTTCTTGATTTGTGGTGCTGGAATCAAATGTAGGACCCTACGCATGCTAGGCAAGTGCTCTACCACTGAGGTACACGCCCTTGAGGTATATTTTTTCATATAGAAATACACATATATATTATATCCAGCAGTGTTGTAGAACATTGATGGAGCCCACAGGAGTTAAAACATCATTGTTTTAAAGTAGTTAGCAGAATTGGAAACTTATTATCATTACTGTTAACAGAACATGTTTGCACTTCGTGTGTGTCGTGAAACTGATCCTTTTATTTAGGTAACTGGGAGCTATCAGGAAAGATAATGATGTAGCTGTGGGCCAGTCTAAGGGGCGGAGTGAAGGCTTGCCAAGTACCATTCAGTGCACACATACTAGCAAAGCAAACAGTGATCTTGTTGCACAGCCCAGCTCCATGTGTTCAGTCAAATTTCCTGTGCAGAAGTCTCGAGGTGAGCTACCACCCACAATTCAAGTTGGTTGAATGTTACCCCTGGATTTTAATGAAAATGTGAAACCCCTGGGTCCAATTCTCTCTACTTGGCTCTGGATGTATCAAGGTTGAGTTGAGTCGGCATAATTAAGAACAGATTGGGAGTGCTTGGGAAAAACTGAACTAGGGATTAACTCAGATGCCTCGAGCTGCTTAAATGCTTCTTTTGTGAGCTTGTATAAGTAACCTGGGTTGCTTTGCAGAGTCAGCTGCTTGACACAGCATCTCCCTTTGAGGGAGGTCCCTGACATTCAATCAAACAGAAGACTAAGCGATGGGAGCAATTGTCTGTTTAATACTGGAATGATTTCCTTAGGACACATTATATAGACTCTTTAAGAGAAAAAAGTGGTTTTGCACTCACATTTTGGATCCAGCTGGGGGCCATGCTTTTACTCCCACATGGAGTTTCACAGACTCTGGGCTCATTTCAGCTGCGGGTGCAAAGGCTTAATACATTTTTGTAATTTGGCATTTGTTTATTACTATAGTCACTGAATCTGCTCGCTGGAAAGTCATTCTTAGCTAATGAGTGCTTCTGTACATGAGTGGCCTCTCAGACACCAACAGGCTACATGGAGACCCTCGTGTCAATTAAGAGTTGAGTAATGGCTTCAGTCATTTATGAATCTCTTCTTCTTGGCAAATTTCACGGGTTTGGGGGAAAATTCTCTCAGCATTCTGAGACAACCTTTTTGAGAATGTGTACAAGAGCCAAGCAACTGGTAAAATATAGCATGCAAGTGAATATAGTTTTTGATATAGTTTTATGAGACACTAATCACTCAATCTTTTACATTCTCCCATAAGTTGATGTTTTGTGACTTTAAGAAGGCAGAGTGGCTTGTGAGACAGCAGAACCTGATTGAAGACGTTTGGAGGAGGAGGTACTTCCGCATCAACAGTCACTTCTGTGGGTCTGAATATGGACAACACTGGGTTTCCAGCAGAAACTGAGGGAACTGTGCTGAGGGAAGACTTGACATCTGGTTCTTAGGTTGAAATCGGCCCGTGAAAGTTTTGTAGAAATTATTTATCATGCTTCTGCCATAGAAGGCTGGCCACCTGGGTTCAATCCCAGGACTCACGGTAGAATTCCTAAAAGCTGTCTTCTGACCTCCATGCCTGTGCTGTTTCACTCATGCTGCATAGACATGCTGTGGGAAAATCCATCTATACACGGTGTGAATTATGCTATGAGTAAGGAAGCTGACTGGCCAATCGCTGGGCAGGATAAAGCTAGGTGGGAAAACCAGACTAAAGACATAGGGAAGAAGAAGAGCAGAGTCAGAGGATTGCCAGACAGACACGGAGAGGAAACAGGAGGTGCAAGATGAAAGAGGGGTAATGCCACACGACAGAATGTAGATTAATAAAAACAAGTTAATTTAAGTTGTAAGAGTTAGCTAGTAACAAGCCTGAGCTATTGATCGAGCATTTATAATTAATATTAATCCTCTTTGTGGTTATTTGGAAGCAGTTGCTATGACACAGAGAAACTCTGCCTACACATACACACACAAACACATACATACACACATACATGCACATATATACATACACACATACATACAAACACATGCACACATACATAATATACACATACATACATGCATACATACACATACATACTCACATATACACACATACATACATATACACACATACATACACACACAAAGATACACGTATATACACACGCACACACAATAAATCAATGGGTGGGATTGCACTTCAAATCTATTTTCTTTTGACCATGGCCAAAAGGCACAACCACTATGAAGAGAAAAGCTATTTCCTACTTCCTGGAGTCTGTCTACCGGGATTTGGACTTGACACTGTTCTCATGAAGGTCATGGTTTCAGACAGCTGCAGTCGCCTGACCTTTTGGGGGTGATACATTATGTATAACTAACACCCTTTCCTAGGCAAGATTATCCTCTCCCATTTGGATGTTAGGCTTTAGACACTCAGAAGTGGCCAAATAGATGTGATTGTTTTATATTACACAAAATGAACTTAGCAGAGTAAAGTAAGAGAGTTAACCAAGAAAAATATTTCATTGAAATAGTAATTTTAAAAGCCACTTTAATCTTCCCTTATAGAATTATGAGTGATGGCCTGGTCCCTGCCCAGCCGTGCCACTGTTTCATGCATCCTCGCAGTTAATAATTTACTTGAGGTATTAAACTTGTCACATTCCTTTTACTTGGACCCGCAATGAAGAATTTACAGCAGGAGACCGAGAAAGGACCCAGAAACTTGAAACCATAACACAGATATGAATCCGATTATTTCCATCTAAATACTGACACGTCCTGTGCTCACAGGAGACCTCTGAACAAATTCTATTTAAGATCTGACTTATCAAAGATGACCCAGAGACAAAAGCAGGGGGTTATTTCCCCTCCACTTCCAGAACAGAGTCTATGAACGAAACAGAGAGAGTGTGCCTGTGTCAATCTGTCCCATGTAATTTAAATGCTGACATTAAACGTGTTTGTAAAAGTTGGTTAAAGAACAGACCATGTCTCCCCTATGGTGATCCAGAGCCTTCCCCCTTTCATAATGACGTTTGCACCAAAGAAGAGAGAGTTGCTTGTACTAAGTCATGAAAGCACCGTTTCTGCAGCAGGAATCTCCTGATGGCTTCTTTTAGGTCTAACGGCGCCTGCAGAGTGCTCCCATCAGTTCTGTTTCGGTTCTTGCTAAAATCAGCACTCAGAGCTGCTCAACTTTCTCTCCTATAACGATGAAATTGAAACAAATGGTAGCCTGGAATGGTGGCTTGGAAAAAGTATTTGATTGAAAATAATGGCAAGTGTTGAGTAATAAAAATGACCTTTAGTGTGTATGAGATGTTTATTTATTTTGTCCCTCAGCAAGGGAGGATGGAGACACATACTAGAGACCCTTAATGAGTGATAAACACAAGAGTGGTCTTTTTCATGAAGGAGGGACAAGCTTTGTTTGTTTATTTGCTTGTTTTCCCTCAAAGTTGAAGGAAGCCAAAGGAACCAGAAACTGAGAAGTGACTGGATTAAGATTCACTCAGAGCATGCGCAGGTCATTTTGTAAAGTCCAGAGGAAAAGTCCAGTTGGCTGATACAAGCTGAACCCAAGACCTATTTCTTCACATTTGATCAAAACTAGGTTCTAGAACTGGGGAAAGAGTCAAAGAGTCGGGCACGTGAGCCCTGGGTTTAGATCCCCACAGGTCACAGAAAGCTGGGTGTGGTGGCTCCTGAGATGAGACGGAGAGCAGAGATGAAAGGATCTCTCCGGCTTGCTGACCAGCTAGTCTGGGGCACCCAGGAGCAAACAAAAGACACCCAAAGTTGTCCTCTAACCTTTATGTGTTCTGCATGACAGATATGTATCCGTATTCATGAACATAAACATGCATGAGCACACAAATACAAAAGATAAAAACATCATCAAAAGAACTAGAATCTACTAGGCATAAAGAAAATGCCTTTTGAGCATCTGAACCATGAATCTGATGTCTAAAGCATGACGGGATGTGAAAGGGTGATCACCCAGCAATGCCCGAGGAAAGCTTTCTAAGCCATTTTGTGAATGAGATTTTGGATTTAATTCTGCTGTTATTTATAAGGAACTGATTCCCATTCTATCATCCTCATAGAAGAGAACAACAGAAAGCACTGTGATAGAAAGTAATCCAGAATCGCAAAACTTGGATTGAAAACAAAAGAGATAGTATCAATATCCAAGTGTGACAGTGGCCTGGCCCTCTTCAATCACACACATGGACTCTGTGTTCACATGAATACTTATTTTAATCTATAGAAATTATATCTTGGAAAATATACAATAAAATGTTATCAGTGATTACTATTTAAAAGAGTGGTTCTCAACCTTCCTAATGCTGTGACCCTTTAATACAGTTCCTCATATTGTAGTGACCCCTCAACCTTAAAATCATTTTCATTGCTACTTTATAAGTATAATTTTGCTGCTGTTCTGAATCATAATGTAAATATCTGTGTTTTCAGATGGTCTTAGGCAACCTGTTTGGAAGGTCATTTAACCACTCCAAAGGGGTCACAACCCACAGGTTGAGAACCACTGCTTTAGGGGCTTAGATGATCAGGAAAGGAGCTTTTAAATATTGCTGTCTTCTTTCAAAAATAGAACAAACAAAGTAGTCATGATGCTCAGATTTAGAAAATATTGGCTTTTGTGGTCTTTGTTTTAGGTTTCCCATATTTCATAAAAGAAACAGTACATGCTAGAAACAGTGATGAAAAGATCTTTTCTGAAAATGACCTTGAACTCACTCACTCTGGGTTGCTTAGGTAACATCCTGTTGAGCCCAGGTCATGCCCTTTGTGCTCGAGGGGCTAGGCATGCTAGACCGCCCTTTGAGCCGTTGTTCAAGGAGGTCCCAGAAGATTCCCTCAAACAGTAAATTGCTCTTGGCTACAGACCCTATTGCTGAAGACAACATACACTTTGGTTGCAGGACACAGAGAAATTAGTAAGTGAAAAAGTTGCCTCTCCATGAGATCCCAGTGTGACTTGTTCTCTGGTGGGTTTTGGGACTTCCTCAAGCACACGTTCTTCTGGACTGGTGGACCACACCCAATAAATCTCACCAAGCAGAAGTTCAGAAGATCAGGAAGCCTCAAGTGTCAAAGAATCCTGACTGTCACGTGGGGCCCGGTTTCATTTCTGTTGCATTTCCCCTTTAAGATCTGCTCACCGTCATTGCCACACTCTGCCTTGATGTCGCCTATCCTGTTACTGGGCCAAATCCTCTCTGTTTAGAAGATGTTTCCTCCAGCTGGATGAGAACGCGGAATGAGAACCAGTCTCTCCGTTCCCTTGAATTTGTTGGCTGGAGGGTGAGTGACACATGACAAGGACAACAACAGCAACAACAAAGTGACATTTTGCCCGTGCTAGAAACTTCTGGACCGATTCAGAATTGGAGATCAAATTCTGTATCGGGTTCTAATTTGGTGAAGGAAAGTGAAACCTTGAGAGATTATCTAGAGAATTCGGATAGCCACTCTTCCTTCGCATTCCTCTTGCCAGTGTGCTCAGGAGAGGGTCTGAACCAGACCAAGACCCCAGAGATTTGGCTTTCTGCTTAGCGGTGCCCTCAATTCCCAAGCCGAGGAGAAATGAAGAATGTGGCTTGTCTGCTGAGGACATGTCCTCTAGACTGCAACGCTATCATATGAAGCCAATTCTGTCCTACCCTGGTGAATGCTACACCAGGGTCAGTGTAGGCTGAGAGGGGTTTGGTTTCCTCTGACATCTAAGACAGAGTAACATTAAACATTGTGTTTGGGGTGGTGGGACAGGGAGGCTGCAGGGCTGAATAGAAGCGTGTGCGAGCCAGCCATCACTCTAAGAGGGTCAGGACTGCGAGAAAGAAGCAATAGAGAAAAATTTACCGTGAAGTATTTCATTTTTGTGATTCTTCAACAATTTACGGAACCAATGACACATAAGGGGAATTTCCTTGTCTTTGGGGAAGCATCAATAAAACAGTGGTGTAATCAAAGGACAGAAGAAAAAAGAGACTTCAGCCTTTTAATTCTCATTTACCTCTTTTTCCATTATGTATGACTCCTGGGCAGCCAGAGGGCTATAGAAAACCATAAGTCAGCCTAGCCCCGTCTGCCAGAGCCTTCCAAATTCTGAGGCTGCTGCTCTATTTCCTGCCTTCAGCCCACAGGATGGAGAAGGGTAGCAAAGATGATTAGGAAAATAAAGAGAGGTGAGGTTTCGCTGGACTTTCTGTCAGAGCTAGCTCGTTTCTCTTACCCAGAGTCCTCCTTGTAGTTTAGGGTTCTGGCAGAGTCTCCAGAGAGCCTATGATACTGTGCAGGAACTTCCAGAAGCTTGTCCCTAAGGGGAGGGCCTCGAGTCAGGAGAGGCGATGCTTCATCTGGACGCCCGAAGGCTTGGAGGTGTCAGGACCATGGAGACTGCAAGAAGCCTCTTCTCACATCCCTGGTGGAGTCCTAACTGTAAAAACCCCTCTGAGTCTGTAAGCCTCAAGCCGGTGACAGTGCAGAATTGAGGCTGTGTGCTGTTAATTGGGCAGCGTCCACTGAATACCGGGAATGAATATAGTACAGAGGAGGGAAGGGATGAGTCTGTGGATACCACAGACAAGGATGGATGGTTGGAGACCGAGAGGTACCCAGAAGCTGGGGGTGGGTAAGACCCCTGTCAGTGGCAGGCACACACCTCTGGAGAGCAATCCTAAATTCCTAGCTGTTGGAAAATAGCTTGCCACTCCTCAGTTGAGTAGTTTTGGAATGCTTTAAGACAAACTTCCAAACATTTCTCGTCTCAGAATCCTTCGCCAATAAGCAAACAGTAGAAGGAAATTGTACCTTGTCTGGAGAAAGCACTGACAGGCTCCTCCACCAGCAGTTGCTGGTGACCCCTTGACCTCACATGGGTAACACTGATTGGTTCAAAACCAAAATTTAACATGCATTATTAAAATAAAATGGAACATTTCAGGATTTCATTACATTTTATAAATTCCCTTCATACCTATTAATCTCTGGTTATAGCAAAATATTTTATTCTTGGTGGTGCATTCTCACGTGCGTATGCATGTGTGTGTATGTGTGCATACATGCATATGGAGATTAGAAGGCTACCCTGGGTGTCATTTTTAGGCATCGTTAACTTTTTTTATTCCCCTGCAGCATGTCTCTCTGACCTGGCACTCTAGAAATCATGAAGTAGGTTAGGCAGGCTGGTGAATAAGCCCCAGGGATCTGCCTGTCTCTGCCTCCTAACCCTGGGATGAAAAGCACATCCACTATGCCTGGGCTTTTCACAGGTGCTTTTGGGATCAAACTCAGGTCCTTGTACTTGTAAGACAAGTAATTCACCAACTGGGTCATATCCCCAGCCTCTATTTTATTCTTTTGTAGAGACTCATCCCTCTTCAGGTCAGAATGACTAAGGGCAGGACTGCAACTTGTCTGAGGTAATTCAGTGGTAGCGATAAAGCTTGGGACTTATGTATGCCTCAGGGGTGGCTATGGTGGTGCATGCCTGTAACCTCAGAACATGGGAGACTGGGGTAAGAAATTGGAAAGTTCAAGTTCAGCAGGGCTCAGGTTCACAGTTGGTGTAGGAGTATTTGTGTTGCTTTCATTGGTGAATAAAGAAAACTGCCTTGGCCTTTTGATAGGGCAGAAATCAGGTAGGTGGAATAGACAGAAGGGAATGCTGGGAAGAAAGTAGTGTGGCAGACGCCATGTTTCTCCTGCCCGAGACTGACACTGGTTAGGAATCTTTCCTGGTAAGCCAAGACCTCGTGTTGACACACAGATTAATAAAAATGGGTTAGCTCAAGAGTGAGAGTTGGCCAAGAAGAGGCTAGATATAACAGGCCAGGCAGTGTTTTAAATGAATACAGTTTCTGTGTAATTATTTCGGGGCTTAAGCTGGGCGGCGGGACAAAAGGCAGGCCCTCTCCTCCTTACTACACACAGTGAGACCCTGTCTCAGGAAACAAAGTCAGCTAAAGGTTTCCACATTACAAGTAAATGTGAAACGAATCAATAAAATACTCATAAAATGTGGAGGCCTTTGACAGCCATAGCATTGTGATTTATTTCTGTTAGGAGCAATAGTGGGGAAGGTGTTCACTAACCATGTGGGCCAAGCCTTAGCTTTTGGTATCATCATATATTTCCCCATGCCATCAGGAAAACAAGATAATAAAATAATTTGCATTCAACAAATTTCCACGTGAAAATCAAGAAGCAATGCTGGTAGGTATAAATGATGTGAGTTTGTGTTAACATAAAGTAGAAAGTGTGGTAGCACTTGTGTGTCATCCCAAACTGGGAAGGCTGGAGCTGGAAGATCATGGTTTGAGGTCAGATGGAGTAACACTGGAAATTCTCAGCCAACCTGAGCTATATAGACCCTATTTAAAACAAAGAAAGAAAGGAAGGAAGAAAGGTAGGAAGGAAGGAAAGAAAATAATGGGAAGGAGAGAGACTATTTCTATAGTTCTTATTTTATAATTAGATGTGTATGTTTGTATATGAGGCTAGGGATGGAACTCAGTTCTCTGCATGTGACATAGGCACTCTACCATGAACTGCAGCCTCAGTCCTAGAATTAGATTTGGAAAGAGAGTCTTTAATTATCATTGTCCTTCATGTGAATGGTTAGGAAGCAGCAGAGCCCAGACACTAGTGACTGGAGAAAATAGTAGCCATTTAGAAGTAAACTTGGCTGTTATTTCTGTGGGGTAAAGAGCAACAGGAGCAGGGCCAGGATTATGCAAGAGATGTTTATTGTTCATAAACCCAAGGACATTCACAAGGCTACAAGAGAGAGCAAGTACTCTGACATGGTTTTGTAGCCTTGGTGTTCTAGTGCCTCTGCTAAGTCCCAACCCAAGAAATTAAGATCAGTCATATGATTTAAGTGTAATATACATAGTGAAGTTTGATTTCATATCAAAGATAAAAACTAAAACAAAGCAGAGCTAGAGAAGTTAACACATAGTGTTTTGCCCTAAAATTAAATTTAATTCTTCTCTGTGCAAAACCAACCAGCCAGTCAACCAACCAACCATCCATCCATCCATCCATCCTTCCATTTAACCATCCATCCATCCATCCATCCATCCATCCATCCATCCATCCATCCATCCATCCATCCATCCATCCATCCATCCATCCAACCGACCAATCGACCAACCAACCAATCAACCAATCAACCAACCAGTCATCCAGCTAGCTGATCAGTCAACCAACCAAAAAACCAAGTAGGCAGCCAGCCAGCCAGCCAACCAATCAACTAGCCAGACAGTCAGCCAACCAACCAACCAGCCAGCCAGCCAGCCAGCCAGCCAGCCAGCCAGATAGCCAGCCAGCCAGTCAACAAATCAACCAACCAATCAACCAACCAGCTAACCAGTCACCAACCAAAGATCTCTGATTAAACAAAATACCTAAGAAATATTTTCATTATAAATTCTTACCATAAAATATAAGCAGGATACTTTTTTAAAAACCCAAGTTTGGGTGATGAAACTTTTTTCTTAATATCCCACAATTTTGGAATATTCTCTAATCAAGGATATCACTAATGTCTTTCCAATGGTCTAAAAATAAAAAGGTAGTTCTGTGTATTTAGTTCAGGACATTGTGCTTGTATAGCAAGTGTGAGGTATGGTTTTAGTCCCCAGCATGGTGACAAAACAAAATAAGTTAGATACACTATTTAAAAGCAAAAGGCTGATGGAAAACCCTTTAGGAGTTTTGAAGGTGAAAAGAAGTTCTCTTGCAAATGGCTGATTTTGTGGTCACCATTTACACTCATAGGTGCATGGCAGAGCTGTGTTGACACAGTGACTTACATCCATAAAGATTTTCCAATCAGCACAATACCTTAACTGCCCCCTTAGTCCAAAGGATACAGGCCATACTCAAAGACACAGTCAGTATTCTCTTTGCATTTTCTCTCCCTCTCCCCTTTCCTCCCTCCCTCCTTTCTTCCCTCCCTCCCTTCCATCCTTCCTTCCTTCTCTGCTGTGGGAACTCTTTTAGCCAGTAGCCTTTAAAGATACCAGTCCACTTGGGTGTGGCCTCTTATATTATAAATACCCATGTAAAACATGTGCTTTCTCTCTCTCCCAGCTTCTGGATTCTGTTCCTGTTCCTGGTTCATGCAGAAGACTGTGTCTATGAGTCTACCCCTAAATAAATAACCCTTTATTATACTCAATTCTGAGGTAGTGTGGGATTATTTGTATAGCTTCCATCGTCACTTACCTCTTCTCTTCCCTACTCTCTCTCCTTCTCCCCATCTTTGTGTGTGTTGTACGCATGACTGCATGTTCATGGGCAGTACTTGTAAGAGCATGCATGTGGAGGTTAGAGGTCAAGGTTTGGTGTTTTTTCCCTCTATCATTCTCCACTACATTTTTTTGAGACGGGGTCTCTTATTGAGCTCGGAACTTACTGTTTTGGTTATAGTGGCTAGCCAGGAGCCCTGGGATCTCCTATATCTTCCTTCCCTACCCTTCTCCTAGTGCTGGATTACAGATGTGAGCGGCAGTTCTCATCTTTTACATAAATTCTGGAGAGCTCAACTCAGTCCCCATGCTTGTGTGCTTTACCCCTTCAGGCATCTCCCTAGTCTCTTCTTCTTCCTTCTGTCAAAGCAAGCTTACCATAAACTACTTTGGACCAGTGAATATGTTTACTATATAATTAAAAAAAATAGGCTCAGCCCAATTATAATAAACGCATCTGACAGCGATCCTGTAAAAATAAATCCATGCAAACTGCAAATATTATAACTACACATGAATAAGTAACTGTCTCAATGTCAAAGGTTCAGCATCAGGGGGAAAGCAGGGTACTGATGATAGCGATAATTCAAATTTCCAAGCATGCTTGCCATCTCTTTTCTGCAGACAGATTTCTCCAGAGTCACAGGTGGGAGCTTCCTAGGGAGATGCGGCCTTATTCCCTCATGGCAGCCAGGAGGAGGATGCTGCGAGGAAGCCGGTGCCACCTGGCAGCAGTGGTCGCACAGACTGCAGCAGAGGCACAGATTGGAACTCAAGTCTCATCAGGCAGCAGCTGTGACAGCGGCATTTTTCAGAAGTGTATTGAAAATTTCACGCAAGGAGTCTTTAAAATAATTTGAAAGTCTCCTTAGCTTTCACAGCCTTTTAATTAAGTGAGGACACCTCGGGAAAAACAACAGCAGTATTTTACATATTTTATATCACTAAGGTAGGTAGGACCTTAAAGTCACTCTGAACCTACCTAAGGCTGGTTATGCTATTTACAAATATAGGCTGCCATTAATAGTTATCTTCCTCTGAAAAACCAAAATAAAACAAAATAGTGAACTAAAATCACTAAAAGAATAGAACTTAAAAGATATTGCATTGGAAGACATTCCCTCTAGAGTAAATTGTTTAAAACTGCTAATGGTTTAGAACAGTGGTTCTCAACCTTTGGGGAGGGTGAGTCAAACAACGCTTTTACAGGGGTCACCCAAAGCCATTGGAAAACACAGCTATTACATTATGATTCATAATAATAGCAAAATTACAGTTATGAAGTAGCAACAAAATAATCTTATGGTTGGGGGTTGCCACAACATGAGGAACTATATTAAAAGGTTGTAACATTAGGAAGGTTGAGAACCACTGGTTTAGAAGATTAGAAAAGAAACTGAGGACCCACCCTATACCTACAATGTCACCAAATGAAAGGTACTGATGATGTGGTCTTCAGGGTAGTCCACGATGGAGAAGACCCCACAGGGATGTTTCTCCTGTTTGTAGAGTCACAAACAGAGCAGAAGGTTTTAGAATCAGTCTTTGTCTTCAATCTCCATATACATCTCCCTGGAAGGCAAACTTGGATTATGAGTTTGGGGGTGGAATATTCTCATCTTGGCCCCACTGACTCTCTTCTGCCACAAATATATTCAGATTTTGTGGAATGAGAAGCTAATGCCACTATTGGAGGGTTCTTTAAGTAACATATGTGGTGGTTTGAAAGAAAATGACCCCCAAAGGAAGTGGCACTTTTAGGAGGTGTGGCCTTATTGGAATAGGTGTGGTCTTGTGGGAGGAAGTGTGTCACTGTGGAGGTGGTCTCATATATGCTTAAGCCATGCCCAGTGAGACAGTGCACTCTTGTTGCCTGCAAGACGTAGGACTCTCAGCTAAGTCTCCAGAACCCTGTCTGTCTGATTGCCACCATGTCACACCATGATGATGATGGGCTGAACCTCTGAACTGTAGGTTACCCCAATTAAATATTTTTCTTCTTATAAGAGTTGCTATCATCACGGTGTCTCGTCACAGCAATAGAAACCATAATTAATGCAGAAGGTGGTACCAGGGATGGGAGAATTGTTGTGATCAGCCTAACTTTGCTTTTGTTTGGAGGACTTTAGTAAGATTTTGGTACTTTGGGTTAAGAAAGCAGTGGAATGCTATAGCACGGCTTAATGAGCCATTCTAGAAGGATCGTGGAAGACAGTGATGATAAGAATTATTTGAACTGTAGGGTGGCTGACTCAAGAGGTTTCAGAAGAATTTTAGTGTTGCCTAGGAATGGTTCTAGTGGTATTTTGGTGAAGAAAGCGACTGACTGCCTTTGCCCTTGTCTGAAAAGTTTGCCTGAGACTAAAGTGATTTGTAATGAAAAGGAGCCAGATGAGCAGAGTAAATTACAAAAAGTAAAATTTAAAGAGAAAAGAAGCACCCAAAAGTGGAATGGTACTAAATCCTGTGTTCTAGGAGATAAACAGATTAAGAAGTGGAATAAAGGGAGTGGTGACTTCAGGGCAAGATCCCACCCTGCTAAGTTTCCAGTCTGTGAACAGGAATTAAAGAAAAGTTTAGAGTAGGGTATGGCAGTACACGCCTTTAATCCCAGCCCCGGGGAGGCAAAGGCTGGCAGATCTTTTGAGTTTTAGGCCAGCCTGGTCTAACCATCGAAAACAGAAAGTTGGAGAAGATGTTCCAGCTCCAGCAAACAGCAGAACCTGGCATCTTTGGCCACTTGGTTCTGGAGTTAAGAATAGAAGAAAAGGGTTATGGAATTTGTGCCCATGACTACAAAAAGCCACTGAAGCCAGGCCTGAGTCAGGGGTGTCCCTGAATGGAGGCCTGGAGAGGCCATTGTGTGAAGCTGTGAAGTTGAAGCCTGGATTGCCTTGGAGAATCCAAGATGTTAGAGATGCAGATTTGTGGGATATCTGCCAAGGAAAGTTACTAACAGGGAGTGAAAACAGCCTAAGAAAGAGAAGTTTGTTGCCGTCAACAAAGCTGAACACTGCTGAAGATCTGAAGAGTGCTTTGATCTCAGACGTGGAGATGCAGTTTGGTTTTTGGTCTTGCTTTGGTCCAGTGTTTCCTTACTATGCTCTCTTTCCTATTATGATTTGAAATGTAATGTATATCCTGTGCCATTATACATTGGAAGTATGTGATCTGCTTTTTGATTTTATAGGGGATTACAGTTAAGATATTGCATGAATCTCAAAAGACACTCTTAACTTTATACTTTTAAATAAGTTTGAGACTGTTCTAGCCTTTGGGGGCTTTTAAAGTTGGACTGAATACATTTTTGCATTATGATATGACGTTATATCTTTGGGGATCAGGGAACAGAATGTGGTGGTTTAAAAGAAAATGGCCCCCAAAGGAAATGGCACTATTAGGAGGTGAGATCTTGTTGGAGTAGGTGTGATCTTGTTGGAAGAAGTGTGTCACTGGGGAGGTGGACTTTGAGATCTCATATATGCTCAAGCCACGCCCAGTGAGACAGTCCTCTCTTGTTGCCTGCATGTAGGACTCTCAGCTACTTCTCCAGCACCATGTCTGCCTGATTGCCACCATGCCCCACCATGATGACGATGGGCTGAACCTCTGAACTGTAATCAATGTTTTCCTTTATAAGAGTTGCCATGGTCATGGCGTCTTTTCACAGCAATAGAAACTCTAACTGAGACACATACCATTATTATGTATGGAATCATAAGTAAAAATAATTGAAGTCTGGGAACTTCAGGCACTAAAGCTGCCATTTCATTCATTTTATGGTGCATCTACCTAGACCCTCGCTGACAAGCACACCGCATTTCACTTGATTCAGAGTGTGGAGAAAATCTGACTACATGAGATTGCTGTAGGTGCTAGAAAACCAGGATTCTGAATTCCCACAGGAGTAGAGTCTCAAGCCAACGAAGTGAATCTTTAGGGAGATGTAAAGTAGATCACCAAGCATGCTCTTTCTGCGTGTCCTCTCCCTCTTCTTCCCTCCGCCCCTTCCTCCCTCCTCTCTGTTCAAAACATGTGTAAAGCCAACAGAAAAGAGTTCCAAAAGGGCATTTGACTTGAAAAACATTCTAACTATAAAACCACATTTTATCTTTTGTTCTGGTGCAGAACAAACTACCCCAACTGAAAGAATAGTCTCAACTTTGGCTGTAAGACAGTGAACTGGATTTGAGGCACATGGTTTAGTCTCGACATGCTGACAATGTGTCTCTGAATTACTCCATAGAACACTGTCAGAACAGAGTGTGTTCTGTGGGACCCCAGCCACGTGCAAGGGTGCCCAGGGCGCCGTGCACTCAGAGTCTATGATATTCAATTAAAAAATTAGATATCTGAAGTTTTAGCTAAGGTTGACTTGCAGTTCAAAAGTGGTGCAGGTGGTTCAGAGAAGACTGAACTTCAGTCAGGACAGGGTCGGCAGCAGGCATTATGCAGAGGAAGAAAGAATTCTCCTCACTACCATTTAATCACTTCCTTTGTTGGCCAGGAGAATGTGACAGGTCTATGCTTTCAGTAATTTCTTCTACACCTCCTTGATTATTTGTTTCCCTTTACAGGCCTCCTTTGCACTAATCTCTCAATCATTTTTATGTAACAAATATCCAATGTTATGTATATATACAATATACATATAATGTTATATATATACACACACACACACACACACACACATATGAGTACGTGTGTGTGTGCTTCTCTTCTTTCATGTATGTCCTTTTCACATTTTAGCATATATCTTTTGAAAGACCAAAATCCCCATAGGAAATGTAACTTTGCTCTAACATTTTACATTTAGCTCTTTTGTATAGAGACAGAAAATTCCAGTTGGCTAGAATAAAAACTGGCATCATGGCCTTAATGGTGGTGAGGGAAATTCAGTTAACAGTTGAAACTTCTTGTAAGGGGATGGCTGTCATTGATGTTATGTAGCAACCTACTGACTCCATCCAACCCTGGAACAGGACAGGGAACAATGCTGTACCTTCCAAAAAGGAATGATTAGGACTAAAGACCAGGAAGACACACAAGTAGGACAAGGCCATCTGAGTCTATAGGATCCTTCTCACCACACAGAATTATGAGGATTGATATGGTATATGGAGCTATATTACACAAACTGTAAATATCACTTAAAATTTCTTTATTCTCTGTCTGTCTGTCTGTATCATGCTCTGTGTGTGTGTGTGTGTGTGTGTGTGTGTGTGTGTGTGTATACATGCAAATGTCAGAAGGCAACTTGGAGAAGTTGATTGTCTCTCTGTGGATTCCAGGTTTTGGACTTAGGTTATCAGACTTAGTGGCAATGGTCTTTATCCACTGATACATCTCACTGGACCCCAAAATGAAGACATTATAGCCACCTGAGGATGAAACATGTTTAAAAGTGTAGAAGAAGGTAAAAAGGAGAGTTCTTTGAAGAAAGACTTGTCTGCAGACAGAACCAGTGAAAGCTGTGGTAGATTTGGGTGCTGAACCAGATGTGGGATGAATCAGGCAGTGGGCACCATTGTGGGCTGTGGTGTGGGTCTCATGCTGACCTCATAACTCTGATTCATTTCAGGTAGATGATAAGGGTCAGGGTAGGTGTTTATCTAGCGTTTGGCTGAACACAACAGTTATATTAAGTAAGCAAGTAAATAAATAAATTTATGTATCTGTAAATATATATATATTTATATTATATGATACATAATATAAAATATAATTTCTATGATATATTATATAACTATTATATAATCTTATATAAATACTAATATATAAGTTACATTATATAAATACTATATTTTATATAATTATAAAATATTATATACATTAATAGAATTTAATTATATATAAAATATATAATATAATATATAAATATATAAGTAATATATATATTCCTGCCTTTCCTCTTCTTAAATTTTTGTGATCTTTTAATGTTTTATTAGCCTATATTAATTGTACATAATAATGTGTGATGGTCACACACATTATTTCGTCACCTTGACACAAGCTAGAGTTGTCTGGGAAGAGGGAACCTCAGTTGAGAAAATACCTTCATCAGATTACCTGCAGGAAAGTCTGTAGGGAATTCTCTTGATTAGTGACTGATGTGGGATAGCCCAGCCCAGTGCCATTCCTGGGCAGATGGTTCTGGGCTGTATAAAATGTAAGTTGACAAGCCATGGAGAGTAAGTCAGCAAGCAATGTTCCTCGTGTGCTATGGCTGGGTTCCTGTCTCCAGGTTCCTACTTGATTTCCCTTCATGATGGACTGTTGTAAGAAGGCCTCTTGTTTGTGCCAGCCGCTCAGACCTGAAATAACCACACTTAAACTGTATTATTTCCAATAGCTTAAGCTTTTTTCTGGTTAACTCTTATATCCTAAACTAACCCATCTCCATTAACCTGTGTATCGCCATGTGGCTGTGGCTTACCGGCAAAGTTCCAGCATGTCTGTCTCTGGCAGCAGCTCCATGGCTTCTCCCTGACTCTGCCTTCTTTTTCCCAGCATTCAGCTTAGTTTTCTCTGCCTAGCTCTGTTTTGCCCTGATCTGCTATAGGCTCAAAGCAGTTTCTTTATTAACCAGTGGTATTCACAGCATACAGAGGGGAATCCCACATCAGTGGACATGAAGCTGGATGAAGAAATAAACCCTTCTTCCTACATTGCTTTGTTCATGGTGTTTGTCGCAGCAACAGAAAGCGAGCTAGAATGTATTCACTCCTGTTGTCCTTTCTTGTCCCCTCCCACTTTCCATAATCTTCCTCTTCCTAATTAGTTCCCTTTCTACTTTTATGTCTTTTAAATTTTTTTGCTTATTATTTGTTTTATGACTCAACGAGTTTCCTTATGGTCACAGAAGTATGGGGGAGAAGTTCTTTGCTAGAGGCTATATCATTGAAGAAAAAGCCTCTCATCCCCCCCCCACACACCATGTAACTATATAGAAATCCTCAGGTAGGGGTGGGCCCTTGTGAGTCTCTCCCTGTTCTATCACAGGGTGCTGATGGGAATGTTCATGAGCAGATTTTGTGCAGATAATCACAGTTTCTATGAGTCTGAAATTGCAGTGGTCATGTTATGTGCAGAAAACATTCTACAACATCCTGCCCTTTCCTACGGTCTTCACATTTTTTTTTTTACTTTTTTTTCCCCATACATTGTTTTGTTTTATTTTTTCCATTCAAGAACATAATTAAAGATAAAAAAAATTTTTTTTTTCCTTTCTTCCCCTTCTCCCGGTCCCCTCCCACTACCCCCCACCCCTCCTCCCTCCCCCTTCTTCCTTGAAAGAGGGCATGGTGCCCTGCCCTGTTGGAAGTCCAAGGCCCACCCCCATCCCTCCTGGCCTA
>PVIU01000024.1:0-83213 GCA_004026605.1 Ondatra zibethicus | reverse complement strand
AAAAAAGCCCTTCTCTGTTTCCTGGGCCTCAGGAGAGGTGATGGAGAGGTCGTATTTCTGACACTCACTTATCTCACTGCCTTGACTACTTATGGGCCTCTGCAATTACCACTCCCCACTGAAACAAGCTGGGCCCCGTGCTGACGGTAGCACTAACCTACAGGCACGATAGAGCTATTTAGAAGGGAATTTGGTGGGGATAACAGTCCAATGAACAAAGCAGCAGAAGTAGCTTCCCCTCTAGGGCCTCTGCCATGGGCTTTGGACCAGCTTAACAGGACCAGACCCAAAGTCAATTAGAGAGCAGTTGGTTACCAGCGTAACAGACTTGTTACTTCTGCACCAGTGGGCACATCATTCCTGGCTAGTCAGTGGTGTTGCACCCAAGGTCTACATCCAAGGATGACTATTGTTGATAATTCTCCCCCTGCAGTGTCTTCCAGGACTACGAAGGTGAGCTAATAGGGAGGAAGCATCCCACCCAGTTTAGCTTGATTTCTCTACCAGAGCATGTGATGCCACTGGCAATTGGTTCTTACTATTTAGCTCTGGTCAGTCATCGAAGGCCGTGGCATTGACTGTATTGTTTGATTGGTGCTCCAGGGGCCCTGGTGATCCACAGCTTGTAAGGAAGTAGTCTATAACGGGCACTGAGATATTTTCTTTTCTTTCTTTTTATTTCATGTATTTTTTTTTTTATTTCTTTTTTTTTTATTTTTTTTTATTTATTTCATGTATTTTTAAAGTGTGTGTGCACGTGCGTGTGAGAATGTGTGTGTTTGAGTACATGAGTGTAGTGCTCTCTGAGGCCAGATGAGAGTGTTGAATTCATCTGGCCTCAGAGAGCTCTGTGCTCATATACTCAAACACACACATGTTTACACACACACACACACACACACACACACACAGATACACACACACGCACACACAATTTAAAAACACATAAAATAAGAATGAGTAAGGCATGGTTCCTCCCCTTTGTGACCTTCATAACTATAATCACCAGCATGATGCAAATAGTAGGAACGGAACACAGAATTCCAGTGGGAGCACAGGGTAAGCAGACCTCGCACCATCTGGAAAGTGCCAGGGGTAACAAGCCAGGGTTTAATGTATCAACAGGGTGATTAATTAAGGGGCCAAATGTGATGGAGGTTGTATTTACAACACACACACATACACACACACACACACACTCAGTCACACAGAATGAGAAAACCTGAGACCAAACCACAAAGAAAAGTAATTATTTTAGATTCAATCTCTGCTTTTCAACCTATGGGTAGACACTAGAAAGAGCCTAGGGCAAGGCCCTATAGTGTTCACATTACTGATTAGGCAACCCTTATGAAAAATATTTTTCCCCATAACTTTTTTATTGTTTCTTTGTGAATTTTACATCATGCGCCCAATCCCACTCATTTCCCAGTCCTTCCATATCTGCCCTCTACCCTTGTAACCTCCCCCCAAAAGAAATTAGAAAGAAAAAAAAAGCCTTGCTGTGATACCTGTGGCGTGTCATGGTGTGTCGCACAGTCTACACTTTTGTCCAAACAGCTCTACTTGCAAATATTCCTTGCCATGAGTCACTGGTCTGGTTCTAGGCTTCTGACTTCTGCTCTACCATCAATTCTGGACCCTCACTGAGACTCTTCTTGGATATCCTGTTGTTGCCCTGTGTCATGAGATCCTGCAGCTTTGGTTCAGCAGACTGGCCCCTTGGTGTTGGGGTGGACCAGTTCAAAGCCCTGGGTCTTGATCTGCATGGTGTAGCTGAGTTGGTCAGCCCACCAGCTCTCGTGCACCAATGCTATTGGAGCTTGTTCTTCCACATTCATGCTACCAGGGCTGACTCTCCTATGCTGTCCAGGAGACAGGAAGGGCCAGCTCTCCTTCACCCATGCCACCAGAGCCAGCTCTCTTGAGTGCAGCAACCAATGAGAGGTGGGGCTAACTCTCCTGTGCCCATGTTACCACTGGAGCCACCATGTAGTGTCTGGCGAGAGGTTGGACCAGCTCAGGGTAGTAATCAGACATCAAAATGGCCTCAGACATGGCTCCTGACTAAGGAGGTCCATATGGTCTTTGGTGGTAACATGGCCCCAGACTTCAACACAGACTCCTACTGCCGAAGGGCCACCAACGCAGACACGGCAGCAGCGCATGATATCATCATGGCCGCAGGTGGCAGCGGAGGCTTCGTTCAGCAGGCCTTAGTGCCTCTCTTTGTAGCGCGCAGACCTCTTTGCTTCTCCTTCTCCCCCATCTCTCCTCCACATGGTTGCAGTGGTGGGCCAGGCCTGCAGCCTCTGGCTGTCTTCTGTGGTCCAGGCCTGCAGAGAGACGGCTGCTAGCTGGGGCCAGGCCTGCCAGGAGAAAGATTTTAATGTTTACTGAGCAGTCTGGCTTATCTTCAAATGGTCATATAAAAACTGTGCAAATCGTAGTTGGAGAGATAGCTCAGTTGTTAAGAGAACTTGCTGTGTTTTGAGGGGACCCAGGTTTGGTTTCCAGTGCCTACATGTTGCCTCACAGACATCCTAACACCAGTTCTCCTGGATCTGAGGCCCTCTTCTGACCTCTCTAGGCACCAGGCATGCCCACAGTGCATAGATTCAGGCAAAACACCCATACATATATTTTTTTAAGAAGTCTTTCATGTAGTATGTATTTATTATTATTTATTTTTACAAAATTTCACTCTGTTCCATTGACAGCATACTATTAGCAGCCTCAAAACTATACTAATACTAATCAAACATCTCTCTCTCTCTCTCTCTCTCTCTCTCTCTCTCTCACACACACACACACACACACACACACACACACGCACACACACGGCAGAGAGAAGGTAGGAATGGGTGGGTACATCAGAGTTCATTTTTAAATTATAAGTGACAAATCCTTGTGTCACAAAATTGACTCTATCCAAACTAGTAATTCACTTAACAAGTAGAATAAATAGAAAATTGGAGCACAGTGCACATTCTAAGTAGTCACCTAGTTGTTGGCAAAATCCATGTCAGTTTTAGGGAGATTTGTGTATACATGCATGCCCTGAAATGTTAGGTAGTCAAGATAAAAGTACTTGGTGTTGATCCTCTTGGTAAAGACTCCAGAGCGTGTGTGTGCTTCATTCAGTCTGGTGCCTGGCCTCATGTTAAGCAATGCCAAATGCATGCCATTCTGCTGCTGTAGGCTAGAGACTAAGCATTATATGAGAGGCAGCTTAAATGGAAAGTCATGCAATTGCGGTGCTATGTAAACATTCTAATACTAGCTCTATGAGCCCAAGAATAATAAGGGGTATGTTGTTTAGGGAATCATATTCTTATAAAGGATTAGCTGTGTATGCAGTGATGTATAGGTCATTTTGACAGTGTCTTGTTTGCCATGCTATCGTGGAACAATTGGTTCTAGCTGCTGCCTATAAGGGCTTTGGGAGTGAGTGGCCCACACTCTCCATCTCTGTCTGGAACGAGTATTCGCTTTTGGGTTAATCCATTGAAACAGAAGTCTGCTTTGAGTGGATGAATTAGAACAAACAGGGCCTTGATATACCTACTCCTTGAAGTGAATCTCAGTTCAAGTGCAGACACTTGTGTGCAAAAAAATCAGGTTTGCCATCATGACCGAATCGCAGAGTATTGTTTCCGAGCTTAGCGCCTGTCAGGTGTACTTGCTATTTTGTTTAGTTTTGGTCTTTGGTCGGAGACTAAAAGTGATTTTATCCTAGCAGATTTATGGCACAGAGAGCACAAAGGTGAAAGACACAGGTAGCTCTTCTCCCCAGAAGTCAGGAGCTCTTCAGTGCAGACATCAGCAGCGCATTCCGTTTAGTGATTAATAATCCTCAACACACAAGTGGTTATTGGCATCTCACACAGTGTGGTGTGACCGCTTCAACCACTTTAAGAAAGTAAGGTTTCATGGATTTAAGAGAGACCTCCTTTTCCTCACTTCCAGCCTTACACAGTGCACCTCAATACTGCACTGAATTATTAAGTTCCTCAGAAGTGCTGAGTTTAGCGGGAGCAGATTCAAATATGAGGTCTCTCTAGAAATTTGGGGAACATGAGATTCTAGTAACATGAAACATGAGTGCCTCATGGAGACGAGTTTCCTCCTGAAAGCCATGGGTGCCATTCAGGCGCTTTGGTGAACCAGATCTGCCGCTGTCTGTCCACCTCCAGGCTCTTTCCTCTTGGAGGCATGGCCCTGTATGGTTTGACTTTATAATCCCAGCACAGCTCCTGATGCTAAATCATTGTTGCTAAATGGATGTTTCATCAGCTCTAAGAGAGAGAGAGAGAAAAATATTTTCACTAGTCAATTTGTGTTAAAATCAAATTGTAACCTAAGTAAGCCTCCATATAATTAAAAGATTATAAAGCTTTAAACTCAACAGTCTTCACTCGGGATACATAACACAAATACGAAATGTCTCATGCTGCCTTATTGGGATGTCCTTTCCTCTAATTATAAGAGAACATAGCTTTTCAATATACAACAAAGGATGTGGGTAAAGTAAATGATAGAGGAAAGAAATGAGGCTTCGGTGTCAGTGATTTGTGTGCATGGCTGTGTGAATGTGTGTGTGTGTAGGTCAGAGAGGGTGAGGACGAAGAGGAGGTAAATAAGGAGACAGACATTGTCTCATTTACATCAAGCTGTGAGGCCAGATATTTGTTATGGAATCCATGGAAAGGAGCGTGGCTCTTCTTTATTTACATTTGTTCTCAGTTTGAAAGACAGCCCAAGTAGTAAAATAAAACGAGAATGCCTCAAATACCTTCTAAATTTCCCCTTAAATTGAATTTCTTGTTTGATCAGGGAACAATACTTGCCCTGATGTTAGGCAGACAGCTAAAAGGTCAACAAGTTCCCTTGGTTGCCTTTTGTCAAGGGTTTTTGACTTGTCTGTGAATAAAGATCTCCCAGGAGGAAGGCAGACTTGAATTTCCTGTCATCTAGAAGACAGCAGTGAATTTGAAAATGTTACAAAAAGCATAAGGGACTTCAGGCCCACCTTCAGACCCAGCGCGGACGCCAATCGCTGCCGTGTAAACATGTCCATGGAAATGTTTTGGATTTGTTCTGTCAACTTTTGGTTGTGAAACAAATTGTTCTACAGCAGCCCACCTTGAATACAGAATGAAGTTGCCTGGTGGTGGTGTTGTTACTGCCTCGTGCGTCGAATCTGAAGACACTGTGTTCTTGTTTGCTTGCTGCGTAGGAACAGGCTTTGTTAGAGGAGAGGGCTGCAGAGGGGTGTGGCTGGCCAGGCGCCATATTTTATATCCTCTGCTGTTCAAACCTCTGCGGAGCTTCATGGATTCCCCAGTATCTGAAAGTGCACCCAGACAAAATTAGAGTTAGCCAGGCATGGTAGCTTTAATCCCAACACTCCGGAGGCAGAAGCAGGTGTGGTCTTTTTGAGTTCGAGGCCAGCCTGGTCTACAGAGCAAGTTCTAGGACAGCCAGGGCTACACAGAGAAACCTTGTCTTGAAAAAACAAACAAAAGACAACAACAACAAAAAGATTCGAGCGAGTCTTTTCTCTTTAGGAATGTCCCACCCAGAAATACTTTTCATTTAAATTTCATTAGATGTCTTCTTCTTTTATAAGTTCTTTATTTCCTACAAATCTTAGTCTATGAAATCTAATGTAAGCAGCCAGCACCTCATAAAGGCCTTTGTGTGTGTGTGTGTGTGTGTGCTTTTTGAGACAGAGGTCTTGCTATGTAGCCAAGCTGTTCTTGAACTCTTGACCCCCTGACCTCCATCTCCTGTGTGATAGGGTTGCAAATACGTGCCACTTCACACACCCTGCTTTCTCTAGAATTAAAAATATATATATATTTATTCATTTACTTATGTTGTGTGTGTGAGTGAGTGCTGGCTCGCATGTAGGGCCCAGAGGACAACTTGCAGGAGTTGATTCTCCCCTTCCTTCTTGCCCAAGGCGGGGTTTCTTTTGTTATTCCAGTCTCATTGCCTGCTCTCTGGCTGGGCATGGTGGGTCACTTCAGTCTCAACACTCCACAGGCTTTCTGTAGATTTCAGTAGAATCTGGTCTACATAGAGAGTTCCAGGACAGTCAGGGAGACATAGAGAGGCCTTGTCTCAAAAAAACCAAACCAAATAAACAACAAAAAATAACAAAAAAAAATTCCACTGTGCTTTAAAGTAGATAGACTTGAATATTTCTTCTCTTGTATTGAAGCTACATTGGTTTAAGACAGAATTCCTAAAATGTTAAGGGATCTCCTTGTGCCCTGAGGGTGACATTGTACAGTTGTGTTACTTTCCCCTCACCATTGATAATCCTATTCAATTCTCAGAAAAATCCTGTTGAGTATCTGCTGGATGTTGGGGAGATGGTTCAATAGTTAAGACTGCCCACTGCACAACCACAAAAACCAAGTTTGGATCCCTGTATCTAGGTAATAAACTGGGTGAGGTCTCCCATGTGGCTGTAATCCTAACACGGTGGGGGGCAGAGACAGGAGGATCCTTGGGGCTTTCTGGATTCCACGCTTGTTGGGAAAAAAAAAAAAAAAACAAAGAGAAAAGCAAAAACAAACTCCAGCTTCAGGGAGAGAACAGTGACAGAGGACATCAAATGCTCTCCACTGGCCTCTATGTATGCACAGGCATGCATACCTACACATCTGTGCACACACAAATAAGACACACACACACCACCACCACCACCACCACTACCAACAATAACAACAACAACAACAACAACAAAACACAAAAAAGAAGGAAGAAAAGAAAGAAGAAGAAAGGTTTGGTTTTTTATTTTTCATTTTTATGAGTAACTGTGGCTTTTGTCCCATGGTCAAATAGCAAGCAATGGGACTATAGCTTTTAACTGGGGGCTTTGTAAATCAAAACCTACATGAATTAGTAAACATTCTAATTACAATGAGAGATTTAGTGATTTCAAGTATCTTTATCAAAGGCTACTAGGCGTAATCTTGGGCTTATTATACTTATGTGCATAATTTGCTGATATTATGCTTATGTGCATAATTTGCTGAATGGGAGGTGCAGCATGAACAAGCCACGCTTTCCCTCTCTTCAAGTTAATGAGCAGATTTCTATTTTGACTCCAGTAAAAAATTCTATTAATTTGAGGGAGCAGCAACTATAGAATTACAGAACACACAGTAACGGCCAAGAAGTTGGAAAATGCAGTGACAGATCGTCTTATTAGATATGAAATGTGTTATGAAATTATGTCAAAGAAAATTCATAGGAGGCCATTCCTTCAGGATGAGATTCTCCTCTAGACTACAACAAACCAAACCAAAGCCTCATGGTCAGTGCTATGTTCCCAAACCGATACTTTCAAAACCAGAAACATCCCCAAATAGGACAAGTTGCAGTCAAACCCAGGGAATTCAAAGCGGCTGATTGGAAAGTACTCAAAGTGCTTATTTTTGGGATCATGATAAATCAGGAATCCCTCCTACAAGTTACTTGAGGTAACATGGCATAAAGCAATCCCTCTTTCTGTGTTATGCTTCTTGCTCCTATTTCTACATGCCTGCTGTGGAATAATCATTTTGTATATTGTGATCATTTGCCACATGGATTGGTTTAATAAAGACCCTGACTGGTCAATAGAATAGAATAAAGTTAGGTGGGAGAGCCAGACTAGGAGAATTCTGGGAAGAAGAAGGGCACAGTCAGAGGAGTCCCAAACAGATGCAGAGAGAAGCCAGATGGGCATGCAGTACTGAGAAATGGTACTGGGACACATAGCAGAGCATAGATAAGAAATATGGGTTAATTTTAATGTAGGTTAGCTAGTAACAAGTTAGAGTTATTGGCCCAGCAATTATAATTAAGGAATGGGAAAACTCTGCCTACACATGCCTAATGGGATTCCTTTAAAGTTAGGGTTCTAGCTAATAAAACTCAATTAGTTGCTAAATGAATCTTACAGATATGTATTTACTGTTACTTTATGCGTTTGAGCATTTGTCAGTACGTATATTTGCATATCTGTCTGCTGCTCTCGGAGGCCAAGCGCTCACTGAATCTCCTGCAGCTGGAGTTAGATAGTAATAAGCCACCACGTGGGTGCTAGGAACCAAACCCCAGTCTTCTGCAAGAGCAGTAAGCACTCTTAACCAATGAGTGATCTTCTCCAGCCCCTTAAATACTTTGAAGACTTATTTTTAAAAATTATTTAAGTTTGTTTTTGCGTAAGACTAAGCTAATCAAAAAGATTGTTAAAAAGAAATAAGGTTTTACTGTATGGGAAAAGTGATATTTTAAGATTTATGTGTTTTATAATGCTGGTCTGTAAACCATGTGTGTGCCTGGTGCCCACCACGGCCAGAAGAGGGTGTCAGAACCCCTGGAACTGGAGACCCAGATGGCTGTGAGCTGCCCTGTGCATGCTGGGAATTGACCTAGGGTTCTCTACAAGAGCAGCCAGTTCCCTTAACTGCCAGTCACATCTCAAGCTCCTGAAACATGACATTTTAAATCAGCAAGAGAATACTAATTTTTGCTGAAACAGTTGTTTTGCTAGTTGGAAAAATATTATTCAAACTTCACTTCATATATTATACCCAAATCAGTTTCAGATGGCTCCAAGAATTTCTCTTTAATTTCTTTCAGTAGTATTCTATACCGTCTATAAGACCTTTACAACTAGACATCTAAGAATTTTAATGGTATTGTGTGTAGTATCTTTAAATAAAAAAATTATAACTTTTTATTCTTGTCCCATTAGTCATAAAACTGCATCATGCATCAATATTGGATCTAATGACATTGGCAACTTGCCTATTAATTCTAATACTGCATCTTCGGGGGTTATTTATTTATTTTCAATACTGGGGTTTGAACCCACAGCCATGAGCAGGTAAGCAGTGTATAGCTGAGCTACATTCCAAGTCCTTGGCTTTTTGGAGATAGTATCTTAAGATGCACCTCAGGCTGATCTCAAGCCTTTGGTCCCTCCTTAGCCTTTTCAGAGCTGTGGTTTCAGGCATGTGCTATTATGCCAAGCTGTTTTTATTTCCTTATATATACAATGACACTGTCAGGTTAGGTGTTTCCCTTTCATAGCTTTAAAATACTTTTTAGATCATAAACAGGGACTTTCTGAAGGTATCAAGATGATTATATTATGTGCCATAAATATGTTAATTGTTTGTTTCTCTGAAACAGGGTCTCCTTAGTAGTACAGGCTGGGCTCTAACTAGCCTCTGTCCCCAGGTTCTGAGATCACAGGCATATGCCATCACATTTGGTTTCTTCTTCACTCATTTCATGTGATGAGTTAGACAGCTTGTCTTCAGTTTTTAATTTAATTCTTACACTCAACTTAGTTGAGTCATGCCATATTAATCTTTACATGAATCACTGGTTCCTATGCTAACGTTTTAGGACTTTTTGTGCCTGTATTTTTAGTGAGGTAAATCTATAATTAAATTTTCTGTAATGTTCTTTTCAAGTTTATTAGAATGAAAACAAGTGAGACTGTGTGCTTTCTGTTTTCTTCTGGAATAATTTGTATGTGTGAAGGAAGGTAGGTACTAATTTTTTATTAGTTGATACCATTCATCAATGAAGTTCTCTGAGCTCAGTGTTTTATTTTATTTGTTTGTTTGCTTGCTTGTTTTTCAAAACAGGGTTTCTCTGTGTAGCCTTCTGGCTGTCCTAGAACTCACTGTGTAGACCAGGCTGACTCGAACTCATAGTTCTACCTTCCTAAAGGCAGGCACCACCACTCCCCACATCCATCCTACTTTCCAATTTTTCTTATGTCATTTTGTGCAAGATGAGCTTTTTAAAAAGTTTGATTATTTCCACTGAATTTGTCCTTTGGATATTTTATACATAAATCATAATATTAATAATACCCATTTATAATATTTTCTTAGTAGAGTTTTTATTTCAGGTGCACTTTGAATCAACAGAAAAGTGTAAAAGATATTATAGAGAATCCCATAGTAACCTCTTTCCATCTTTTCATTTCCACCTTGGCTAACAACTAACAAAGTTAACATACATTTGTCGCAATGAGTCAATATTAGTATTGGGTTTTACCAGTTCTTTCCCAATAAGTCTAAAAAATTGAGGCATGATTGGTGTCCCAAAAGGTACTCATATTTAATGTCTAAATTTGATGAATTTGAGGATGAGTATCTACTTTGTGACTGAAAGGTTTGGGGTTTGGCTTTCAAGTAGGACAAAGATTTATTAATGTCATGAACAGATAGGCAGCAGGTTCTCTAAGGAGAGTTTGAGCCTCCAAAGCCATAGATAGATAGGTAGATAGCATGTCAGTGACTTTGATGAGACGCCCAAGAGGGGCGTGTGTATGGTGGAGATGAATCCCTTCTTATAGGTCTAAGAGGACGGGGGGGGGGCGATGAGTACCACACAGTAGTTGAGGTTACTAATTGATTATGTTAGTAGCTCTCTGGTGTCTCAGAGTCTAGAAACCTGAACATGTAAGCTTCCTTGGAAAAGTGGGAATGGGCCGGCTATTCTCTAGGAATCTAGGAAACTAGGAAGTCTGTGAAATTAGGGTGTCAGAGATACACAGACACGCTCTAAGTTGGGAGATTTTAATTTCTTTCACAGTAGCTGTAAGAAAGAGGTGCAGGTGGGTGAGGCTGGGCTAGTGTAAAGCCCCTGCACTGAGTCTTAAGTGATAACATAGACATAGTCTTCAGTCTAAGTTTCTTCCTGGCCTCTTTTGGATGTTGTGAGCACTTTTAACACAGGGTTTCCTTCTTGATTGACTTGTTAAGTCTATAATATGTTACTGCTTACTTCATGCCTCATGTGCCCTTCTGTTCTAGGACCTCATTCTGAATATCGCATTACGGCTGACTGTCATATCTACGCTTTCTTATGTTTCTCATTTTCAATGACCTTGACAAGTTTTAAGATTTATTTGTGTATTTATTTGTGTGAGTGCTTGCCTATAAAGGTGCATGCTTGCTGATATGTGTTCAGGTACATGTGCCTTTTCACACAGAGTTCAGAAGATGGGTCAATCTTCTATCAATCTTCACTTATTCCTTTGAGGCAGGGTCTCTCCCTAAACTTGGGTTTCATGCTTTCTTAGCTAGGCTTCAAGCCAGCAAGGCCCCCTGCACTCCCCAATAGCTGGGATAACCAGGTGTGTACTGGATACCTGGCTTGTTCTGTGGATGCTGAACTTTGAACTCTGGGACTCATGCTTAGGTAATAAACACTCTCCACACCTTGGGTATTTGAGAGTACTGAACAGGCATTTTTGTAGAAAATATTTCAATTTAGTTTCTTATTTAGTTTCCTCAGTTAAACTGAAGTGGATTGGGGAGGGTGATAAAAGATAGATGGAGTGCTATTTGTATTATTCATATCAAGGGGACAAGGTATTTGCTTATAATTTGTAAGTGTGTGTGTGTGTATTCCACAGGCTCTGTAATATTATTGAGTTATTGATTTCATTTTGTGCCTAATAGTAATCTAATGGTGGTAACTTACTATTTTTCTCATTTTTTTCCTCCTTGGGTTTGACAGGATTTTAAAAGTTTTTCTTCATCTTTCCAAGGAGCTGGTTTTATTTTATAGTCTCCCAATAGAGATTTGTTTCTTTATTCATCATGCCTTTATTATTTTTCTGTGTGTTTTTTTTTAACATCTCAAGACAAATCTCTTTTTAGTGCGTTTTTAGTCTTTTTTCCCTAATATTCTAAACTTGGAACTCTGAATTGCTTTTAAAAACATTTTATTTATGTTCAAAGATTTAGTATGCAAAATATGTTGGTGTTCTTTTTAAAACGTTGTCTAGTTTCTTGTGGGATTTTGACTTGGGACACAGATAACGTAGAATTCTTTCTTCTTATTGGAAAATGCAAGGATTTTGGTTTTGTGCACTTGTCATATATTTCTGATGCATTCATAGAACATATTGTGTAAGTTTCATATACCGTTGATTCATTGGGAATTGCTATGGCCTAGCTTATGGTAACGTTAAAATTCTAAGCACCTTTGAGAGGAATGGGAAGCCTATTACCAGCTATCTGCTTTGTGCTGACTGTGGCCATCCCTACTGACCTTTCCAGCACTTAAAACTCTGCCTTCTCCTGGGGCTCCAGGCTGTAGAATCCATTAAGTCCTCTCTCAGTCTGATAACCTCCAAGGACTTTTAGAGATTCATTAAGACCCTGGAATTCCTTTTTCCTTTCTAGTGTGTGGTGACTTCCCTTCGTATCCAACTTTAGCAGTTCATGACAAAATATGCTCTGTTTAACTCTATGCAGGGTTTCCGTGTTGACTTGGTAAGGAAGCTTTTTGTTAATATTGTCACAAATTCCATCCCCTTTACTCCAATAAAACATATCATTTTGTATATATCAATTGACTTGAACTGAATTCTGAAGTGCATAGTGGCAGCAAAGTGTTCTTAATGTAACCCTTTTCTACACTGACAGCTGAAACAGAACTTTATCCCTTTCGAGTGAACAAATGTTCTGCTGTGGCTAGCTGAGGAAATGGACATATGTGTGGTAGTTTGAAAGAAAACGGCCCCCAAAGGGGGTGGCTCTATTAGAAGGAGTGGCTTTGTTGGAGTAGCTATGGCCTCGTTACAGGAGGTGTGTAGGTGGGCTTTGAAACTGTAAGCTGGCCTCCATTAAATGTTTACCTTTATAAGATTTGTCATGGTCATGGTATTTCTTCACACTGTGAAAGACATGTATGTTGAATTAGAACAGGTAAGTGAGACATCAAAATACAACAGCTGCTGCTTTCCCTGGGAGATAAGAAGGGAAAAGCAGCACAGGGAAGGCAGCTTGCTTTGAAGGAAGCAGTGCTCTGGTGTGTCTGTGTCAGGGAGGAAGAGTGAAGAGTGTCTGCTTTTTCTGAAAGTCCTAGGAGGGCCTTCTATGTGATCTTAGCATGGGGGGGGGCATCACAGAGGAGTGCCACTTCATAATAGGAGGACGTGTCTTCATTTTTAATAAAATATTATTTTCGACAGATTTGGAACAAAACTGTTCACACGAATAGACTTTTTAATATTTTATTTTATTTATTTATGAGTATGTATTTTGCCTGCATACATGTGCACCACTTGTGTGCCTGGTACCAGTGGAGGCCAGAAGAAGGCATCAAATCCCCTGGAACTGGATTCATAGTCAGTTATGAACTGCTATGTGGGTGTGGGGAATGGAATCCAGATTCTCTGCAAGAGCATCCAGTATCCTTATCCACTGAGCCCTCTCCCCAACCCTTGAATGGGCTTCTTAAATGTTTCAACATATGTATACTCTAATAATGTTTAAATTGTGTCAAACCTTTTTCTCCTCAAGTATGTACTGTTTCATCTTGTTGAGCACATTCACAATCTTTTTCTCTTAGCTTTTTGCAATGCACAGAAAGCATTTTAGGTATTTGCTTAGCTTTTACATATTTACTGTCTCTCCTTGTCCTGCTGTGCAGAAGCTCACTAGAGCTTCTTGCATCCAACTGTAACATGGTACAGTCTTTGCCCCCGCCCCAGGCTTTTGTTAACTGCCATTCTATTCTTTCTGTTGATGCTGGTTTTGCTTTTGTTTGTTTGAGACAGAGTCTCACTATGTAGCCCTGGCTGGCCTAGAACTCATTATTTATATCCTGCTGGCCTCAAACTCACACACAAAGGCAGAGTCTAACTCTGTCTCCCAGCTACTGGGATTAAAGGGGTGCACCACCATGGCCTGGCCCATTCTAGTCTTAACTTCTGTGAAGTCAACAATTTCTGACTCCCTATGTGGTTCTTGGTTTCTGTGCCTAGCTTCTTTTGCTTAATACAATCATCCTCAATTTTATTGTTCTGATAAAAATGACAGAATTCATTCTTTTTATGACTTAACAATATCCCAGTGGATATGTGTACCACGTTTTAAAATCCATCCCTCAGCTGCTGTACACTCTTGTTTCTGTTTCTTAGATATTGCAATGAATATGGAAGTACAGATGTCTTGAGAACATAATTTAATAATGAAAGATACAGATAGTTCATTTTTAAAAGATCCTGTCATCTTTAATGTTTCAATATTGCTCGAGTCCAAACTCCAGTCACTTTTGAGTCTGAAGGCTCTCTTACCTGTGAGCCTCAGTAAAATTAAAAAACAAAACGAAACAAAACCCATTACATACTGCCACTATTCAGAGATACTGAACAAACACCCTCATTTCAATCAGGGGAAATGAGTTATAGTCTGGAAAGATTGGGGAAAACGCAAGACTAAAACCCAGCAGGGCAAAAACTGATCTTTGTGGCTCCATGTCTGAGATCTGAGACTCAGGATGGACACATCTGGGCTCCAATAGCTTTGGGTAGATCCACCCATCAAGCTTTGCCATTTAAGGCATGTGTGACCCGTCTCTTGGGCTAGCTCTACTTTGTTCCTGAAACATTCATTCCTTGGAAGATGTCGTACAGTCTTAGCATCCCCAACATCCTAAGTTTTTACCTTCCCAACTTCATGCAACAGCCATTTAGGATCTACTTGCCAAGAGGTTGTTCTAGTCACACATAGTGTGATCTTAGCTGACGATGGTCTTGAATTTCTGATCATCTTGTGTCTGCTTCAAAAGTGGTGGGAATACAGTGTGTCCCACTATACCTGGTTTTATACTGTGCCCAAGGCTCAGTTCAGGTGGTAGAATACATGCCTAGTAATGGTGATAATCTCTTTTGTACTTTCCTAGTCCACAACTTGAATCTCACTAATGTTCTTTCTCCTCACCAAAATGCATGTTTCCCCCACCCTTCTTCCTTTGCTTTGCGTAAACCAGGATGAGAACAGTGAGAAGTGACCATGCCCGAATGCTAGGCTATCTTGAAAATTGCCTCCATTGGAGGACTTAATCCATTTCTTTTGAACTAAGCATCACTCAGAATTTTAGGACATGGGCAGAATGCAGCCAGATTCTCTGCTACAATATAACAGGAGTGGTCCCTAACCCAGTTCTCAACAGAGTGAGTTTTCTTATCTGAAACCTCCTGAGCGAGGCTTCAGCCACATTTCTCTTAGCATTCTGGTCTTCCAAATCATGCCAGAACAGCCCATTAAGCACTACTTACAAGATTTCAATACTTCCATAGGTCACGGCTCCAAACTCTTCTGCATTCTCCCTCAAACGACTTTCAAAGACTTAGAAACCTCACCAGCAGGCCCATTGACAGCAACAGCCCTGCTCTTTGGTACCAGTTTTCTTCTGTATAACTCACTTTCCTCTTTACTGGGATAAAATATCTAACAAGAACATCTTGAGGAAGGAAGTTCACCTTGTCTCACAGGTTGAGGATGCAGTTGCTCATCCTGGTACAGAAGGCATGGTGGGAAGAGCGGCTGCAGTTGTGGCAGCAAGCATGTAAGCCAGCATAATTTGCAGTTAGGAAGCACACAGAGAGATGAATACAACTTCTCAGACTGAACTCTCTTTTTCATTCTGTCTAGGGCTCTAACCCATGGCATGGTCCCTCCACATTGAGAGCTGGTCTTTCTGTCTCAATCAAACCTCTCTGAAAGTACCCCCAAATAAATGCCCATAAGTCTGTCTTGGGGAGGGGGTCATCATTCTAAATTGCATCAAGTTGACAGTTAAGATTAACTACCAGGGTGTCCCTTTCTGTCTGTTAGAGCAAAACCTTGGATTTTTTGCAACACTTCCAAAAAAAAAAAAAAAAACCCAAAACAAAAAACCAGTGTGGTGTAGGAGGTCCTTCTATATTTGTGTTGCTTTCATTGGTTAAATAAAGAAACTGCCTTGGCCTTTTGATAGGGCAAAACTTAGATAGGCAGGGAAGACAGAACAGAATGCTGGGAAGAAGACAGAGAGAGAGCCACCATAGAGTCGCCAGAGTCAGAAATGCTGAATCTTTCCCGGTAAGCCACAACCTTGTGGTAAACACAGATTAATAGAAATGGGTTAGATCAAGATGTCAGAGTTGGCCAAGAAAAGGCTAGATATAATGGGCTAGGCAATAATTTAATTAATACAGTTTCTGTGAGGTTATTTTGGGGAGTAAGCTAGCCAGACCAAAAGCAGGCCCTCTCTCCTGTAACACCAGTGAAATAATTGTTATGTTAATTTGAGTTATTCTTTAATGCCATTCATCAAGACTTCTTGTTAAATGTTGGAAGCACCTACAGTTTTTTGTCATAGGACAGAATAAAATAAAAAATACTGCTTCAAACAAATATGGCATCTTAGTTGTCTGTGTAGAGTGGAATGCTGGGAGAGCAGCAGCTGTGGGAAAACACATTTCTTCGCAGTGTGGGAGTACAGGGGCATTTTTCCCCTGGGGAACCTGGAAGGATACACAAAGTACCAGGAGAGTAAGGGCATCTTGAATTATGTGCTTGATAGATACTTGGAGACTGAGAAGTTCCTTGTCAATGCACAGCTGGGGAATGAGTGTGCTTCCTTTGAAATGTTTTCCTTTCAGTTCTCAATCTATGCTGGGATCCAAAATGATATAACTATGAGAAGAAAAGTAAAAGTGTAAGTCAGAAAACAGGTAAGGGACTGCGCCGTTAGCAAGCTTACTGAAGGTTGATTTTTGGCATAAGGTTTTGCGCATGCAGACCACCCCACAGCTACAAGCATCCACCCAAGTGCCTGCCTTCTTCTTAGGTTCAAACAGAAAGAAATTCACTAACCTACATTATGAGATCATACAGTTATGGAAGATTGAAAATTAGGAAATTCCTAGACAAAATTGGTACAGTACTGCTGTTCAGAAAAAAAATGTTCAATTCCTTGTTGTTGAAGAAGAAAATCTAGAGCATGTATGAAAAAGATACATTGGTTCTGATGACGAGTTCTGTATCTGGCTACTTTGCATCATCCAGTCCTTCTGTGGCTCTTGTTGGAAATTGTTTGCCTCCAGGATGACGATAAGTTTAGGGGGAGCACTTCCCACTCTGGAGTCCGGCGAATCTCTGAGGAACCCCGACTGGTGTCCAGGTTTAATGAACATGTTTCTTTGCAAAGTGAAAACTTATAACGTGAAGCGAATGGGGCCATGGTACTTAATAAGAGCCATGCTGTTGAACGAAGTCTATAGAGGAAATAGTCATTGCCTAGAAATAAATATGACTGGGCTGAGGGCGGAGCTCAATGGCAAAGCACCAGCTTACCGTGCGCAAAGCCCTGGGTTCAATTCCTAGCACAGAGTTAATGGAGCCTTTCCATTCTTTGAGGAGGCTAACTTCACATCACTTAACAAACAAACAAACAATAAGGAAAAAGCAAGCACTAGAAGTAACAGATGATATTCATCAGCCCCATAGCCTGGCTAAGGTCTTGTCTGCACACTGGTTCCTATTCAAAAGCAAGCCTCGTTTTTCTAGCATGATATTATATTTGGCCCTATCGTGGCACCACGATAAAATCAAGACTTCTCCAGATGACACAAGATCATTATTTGTAGAAGTTTCAACACATATTAATGTAATAAATCTAGCTGCCAGAGAGGATAAGATTGCACACAGACAAGATTCTTTTTCATTGTTATAATCATTTTTTAAAATGGCAGGATTATTTTTAGAAGTTTCTCTTTGGCAGACATTTGGAGATGTGCACTTGTATACATAAGGCAATGCAGTTTTGCTCTGCCCTCAGGGTCTCGCTAGCTATTTTCTAAATCATGGGAAGCCAGCACCCACCTTCTGGCTGCTGCTTTGCTTGGAAGGAGGTTTTGGGTCTGGATTTCCCTGGAAGCCACATAGTCTGCAGGAAAGCAAGCTTGGAAACACTGTAAAGGTCTATGGCTTGTATTTTGAAGTGCCAAAACCAAGGTGCCAACAATACTTAGTAAAACAAAAAACCTTGCCAAATATACACATAGATTCAAATAAAACTGCAGAGTAACTCAGCAAGACATGTAAAGTACAATGTCCAGTGTCTTATAGGTCTCACATAACAGAAAGACAATAATGTGAGATAGATTGGACTTTTTCTCTAATTTTCTGATTGGCATTCTTCGTTTATGATTCAAGGAATATGTATTTGGGGCTATCAAATTTGGTGATAATGAAATGAGAAAATAAAATAGGTGGAGACTATATTAGCTTGTTGGCTTAATTAGGGGTTTTATTGCTATGAAGACCACCATGACCAAAAGCAACTTGGGGAAAAGATTTATTTTAGCTTAAAATCCCACATCACAGCCTATCTGCTGTAGGATAACCCCTCATACGCTTTAAATATGTTTTATTACCATTGGTTAATAAAGAAGCTGATTTGGCCAATATTCAGGCAGAATAGAGCCAGATGGGAAATCCAGCAGAGATAAGGGAGAAGAAGGGCAGAGTCAGATGCCAGTAGTTGCTGGGGAACCAAGATGTGAGGTAACAAGCCATAAGCCTTGTGGTAAAATACAGGCTAATAGAATAGTGTTAATTTAGTTGTAATAGCTAATTAATAATAAGCCTGAGCTAATAGGCCAAATGGTTTGTAATTAATATTAAGCCTCTGAGTGATTATTTTAAAAGGATCTCAGGACCATGTAGGACATTAAAAGCCTCTGTTTACACCCATCATGAAGGGAAGTCAGGACAGAAACTCAAACAGGGAAGGAACCTGGAGGCAGGAGCTGATGCAGAGGCAGGCCATGGAGGGTTGCTGCTTACTGGCTTGCTCCCCACAACTTTGCTTAGTTTGCTTTCTTATACCATCCAGGCTCACCAGCTCAGGGGTTGCACCACCCACAGTGAGCTGGACCCTCCGACACCAATCATCAATCAAGAAAATAAGCCATAGACTTGCCTGCAGTCCAGTCTGTTCAGAGCATTTTCTCAATCGAGGTTCCCTCTTCCCAAATGACTTTAGCTTGTGTTAAGTTGAAACAAAATCAGCCAGCACACTTACGTTATACAAAGATTATCGAAAATGTCAGCATTGGTGAAATACACATAAAATATCTTCGAAGAGTACAGTCTGTGCCCATAACTACTCTTGTCACCTTAAACATCCAGCTGTCACAGAAAACTGATATTTCCTTGATCCCACCCTTCGCCCCTTGCAGGGCACACTGTGATTTGGGTCCTGGGAATTTTCTCAGTATACGACTATCTTGTTTATTTATTTACATGTTCCCCCACCACACAGAGACTTAGAATTAAGTTCAGGAGAAGAAGGATTTTATTGTGTTAGCTACCATTGCCTGCTGGATCCTTGAACATGATTTTCATATAGGAAGTACTTTACAAATAGTAATGGCATAGGTGACCTAACCATTGGATGTGATAGGACTTCAGAAAGTACTGTCCTCTTAAAAGAAGAGAGAGACACAGGTGTGTCAAGGGTTGTAAAAGTGAAAACCCTTCCGGTAAGCTTTATTGTCTCTTTAAAGTGATTGTTGACTCTGTTCACCTTTATCAGACTTCAGCAAAATAGAAACTTTGTGCATAGGTATATTTGCATATGTTTGCATTTGCCATTTTGCTAAAATAATCAAATATCAAACAACAGTCACCCACCTATTTTGTAGGTCTCCTTCTCTAAATATGGCCCCACCTGCACATCTTATTGATAGCAAACATGTACAGAGCACTACAAGAAGGGACAAAGATTTATTGGCACATTCCTACAAGAAGAATATAAAGCGGGAAGCATTGTCTTTTCAGATAAGAACCCTGGGACACAGAAAGGTAAAGCCCTTTCCCAGGGCCAAGCAGGTTAGAACCAGTGGAGCTGGCATGTGAACACAGAGATCAACCCCAGGGCCCACGCTCTTCACCCTGTGACATTCTAATATTTGGCCCAGTGACTGGGCTTATGTTTGAAGAACTCAGAGGCACATTCATTTGCTCTCTTTCAGGCACTTGGGGCTTTCTGTTCACTTTATCCTTGTAGGTTTGATCAGATACCAGAGTTGCTTCTCAGTGTTTCTGGATTTATAAGTCTATTTTCCTTTTTTTCTAATTTAATTTTTTAAATTTCATTTTACATTCCAACCACAGTTCTCCCGCCCACCCCTTCTCCTGTCACCCCTCACCCCGCCCCAACCACTCCCTATCCACTTTTCCCAATGGGTAAGGGCTCCCATGAAGAGTCAACAAAGTCTGGCACATTAAGTTGGGGTAGGACCAAGCCCCTACCCCCTGCATTAAGGTTGAGCATGGCATCCCACCATAGGGAATGAGCTCTAACAAGCTAGCTCATGCATCAGGGATAGATCCTGGTCCTACTGCCAGGGGCCTCTCCAATAGTTCAAGCTTCACAACTATCTCACGCATACAGAGGGTCTAGTTCAGTCCCATAGAGGCTCCACAGCAACAGGCCCAGAGTTCATGAGTTTCCACGAGCTGGGTTCAACTGTCTCTGTAGATTTCTCCATCATGATTCTGACTTCCTTTGCTCATATATTCCCTCCTCCCTCTCTTCGATTAGATTCCCAGAGCTCAGCCGGGTGCTTAGTTGTGAATCTCTTCATCTAGTTCCATCAGTGGCTGGATGAAGGCTCTACGATGATAGTTGGGGTATTTACCAACCTGATTATAAGAGAATGCCAGTTCAGGAACCCTCTCCACTATTGTTGGGAGTCTTAGCTTGGGTCATCCTTGTAGAGTCTTTGGAATTTCCCTAGCACCAGGTTTCTCCCTAACCCCATAATGGCTCTCTCTATCAAGATGTCTCTTTCATTGCTGTCCCACTCTGTCCCTGTCCTTGTTCTACCATCCTGTTTCCTCATGTTCTCATCTTCCATTCCCTCCCCTTTACCACTCCTGTCAGCCCCAGTTTACCCAGGAGATCTCATCTAATTCCTCTTCCCTGGGTGATCCATGTGTCTGTCTTAGGGACAATACTCAATTTCATACGGAAAAGCAGCCCAGAATAGCTGGGCTACACAATAAAGGAACTTCTGGAGGCATCATCACCCCCGATTTCAAACGCTACTATAGAGCTATAGTAATAAAAACAGATAGGTATTGACATAAAAACAGACTTGTGGATCAATAGAATAAAACCAAAGATCCTGACATTAACCCACATACCTATAAACACCTGTTTTTTGACAAAGAAGTCAAAATGCAAAATGGTACAATGGAAAAAAGAAAGCATCTTTAACAAATGGTGCTGGCATAACTGGATGTCAACACGTAGAAGATTGCAAACAGATCCATATCTATCCCCATGCACAAAGCTAAAGACCAGATGGATCAAGGACCTCAACATAAATCCAGTTACATTGCTAGTCTGTTTTCAGAGGAGCTATCTTATGAGAAAATGGTCAAATGTGAAGTATACCTAATATGAATAACCAGCATTCCAGAGATGGAGGTAGAGGCAAGGGGATCTTCACTTCAGGGCCATCCTCAGCTACAAAATAAGACCCTTCCCTTGAAAAAGAGCCTTTCCACTTGTTTTGTTTTGTTTTCCTGAGACAGGGTTTCTTTGTGTAGCCCTGGCTGTCTTGGAACTCACTCTGCAGATGAGGCTGGTCTCAAACTTAGAGATCCTTCTCTTTCTGTTTCCCAGGTGCTGGGGTTCAAAGTATGCACCACTACATCTGGCTCCACTGTGCCACCTATAATGACAAAAGCAAAAGGATGTGGATTTCTGTTATTTTCCTGCTTGAGCTCAGTATTTTGATTCAAGCCTACCTTCCTCCCCCTCCCCCTCTCTTTCTTTCTGTTTGTCTTGTTTCCAACAATGGGAATTATAAGTTGGTATTTTCTGACTCACTTGAATGGCTCTCAAAGGCACTTGTCGGTATATTTAGGTTTGTAAGTCTATTTTCAAGGATGTTGATAATTTACATATTTTTTTAATTGTGGAGATTGTACAACATGTCCATCATTGTATGCTCTCTCTGTGCATTAATGCTCATGATGGCTGACACTAAAGAGTCACCATCAGTGGCTTAAGAGGATAACAGGCTTAGATAGACTATTAAATGGTTGGGTGCTAAAGGTGAAGCCCAGTGTAGTATAGTTGCCTAGCATGCAAAAAGTCCTGAATTCAATGTCTGGAACTGAAAAATGCTTTTTCTCTTTATGTATTGGTCATGTTTTTGGGTCTCCCCCCCCCGCGCATGCCCTTATCTAGTTAATATACATATGGTAATATGCTGAGAGAAACTTGGGAAATAGAATTAACTGCTAATTAATATCAAGAGATGATTCTTTTCCTGAGAACTAATAATCAGGTTTACCAGGTACAGTGACACATGCCTATAATCCCAGCACCCTGGAAGTTGAAGCAGGAGGATCTGAAGTTCCAAACTAATCCAGGATACCTAGTGAGACTGTGACCAAAACCAAAACAAAGTAGTCCACATAAACAATAAATGGGACAAAACAAAACAACAACAACAAAAAGCATACTAGGTTTGGATCAAAATGCTGAACTCAAACAGAAAAATTATAACAAGAATGTTTTAAATATGCATTGAAACTTTGGTTTTTACCAGGGCAAATGGCCTAATGCCAAAGCATATTTTTTTTCTTTGTAGATAGTTTATGTAGCTTGGGGTGGCCTTGAACCCAAGATCCCCTTGCCTCCAGAATGCTGGTTATTTATATTAGGTATAGACACATTAGACAATTTTTCTCTGAAAAGTGGACTACAAATCCATAAACACTGAGAAAGGGCTTTGATTTCTGATTAAGCTTACAAGGAAAAAAAATAGCTTAAAATTCTTCAGTGGGAAATGCTGCTTATGGCACCAAATCAGAATCAGCCATAGACCGTTGGGTGACTTTAGACAAGTTGCAGAAGTCGTCGAGCCCTCAGCTTCCTCAGCTGCAATCAAGGAAAGCAGTGGTCTGCGAGCATGCCATTGTGAAAGGTGAAGACACACAGACGCATGTGCGTGGGGCAGCGTGAAGAGATGACAGCTCTTATCAAAGTCTGCCAGTGCGCCACTCTTGTGTGCACTGGCAGGCACACACACAGGCTCTCCAGAACTGGCACACACTTCATTAGCTATATAAGAATTTACACCTTATTGCAGTCAAGAGCGCAGCATTTCAGACCCAGCTTCAAGAATTTTACCATGCCTCTGATTTCATAGAAAAGTATAAAAATGTCCATTTCCCCATGGGTTGCAATATAATAAGCTCCCCCCGCCTGCCCCCCCCTTTGTTATCCTTTCGGTTAGTTATTTCAGCAGATCACAGCTTTAAAACACTTCCAAGGAAAAGGTCACTCTTTCTCCCATCAAAACATTTCTTTGCTGTTCTGCTCCCAGAGGGGTACATAGGAACAACAATCAATAAAAGAAGCTCATGGAATGTCTTGACTCGCCTTTGAGGACTCACACCAGGCTGACGTTCTTGCTGAAGTTTAGCACCCATAATTTTTCTCATAATGGCATTCTGTAATTATGGGGGGAGGATAACTTCAGATGCAATAATGGAGCTCCGTCAGGAAGCTCAAAGATCTTTCTTAGAACTGTGACTTTAACCTTCTCTTTCCATTTTTGGCATATGGGTATTTTTAAATTATGTACTGAAAATAATGTCTATTTCAGACAGAAGGGCTAAAAAATTTCCCACTGGGGTATACACTACAAAATAGTCAAACATTGACAAGCAGTATTTACTTCTCTGTAAGTTTTTGTTTTTAATATTTATGTATTTTCTACTATAAATATGAAGAATAGGGATGGAACTATTGTTCTACTTCTTTACGACTTTCAGTGGTGCCTCTTTCTGGGGTCTGAAGCTCTGAACACATTGATCTCCACAGTTTCATGTCTCACTGAGAGTAGAGATAGGTTATGGTATCCTTTTCTGAAGTAAGAAAAAAATTGGAAAGATTAAAAAATATACAGAATTGTTATGGGAATTTAGCAGACACACACTGTACTGTGGTTATTGCAAATGTCTCTGTAGCCATGAGTTGACATGTTAAGCCCCAAGAAATCTTTTAGAAAAAGGAGATCTCAAACAGAAATAGGTACAATCTTGTTTGATATTTTAAACATGAGAATTTTAGAAAACACCCTTAGAAATGCATTAAAAATCTGTGACAAATGTGAACAAGGTAGAAGCAGAGAAATCATGAAGGAATCTTGGGGAGCAAATGGGTGCCCAGGAGATTGATGACAAACATTCCTTTTTCTTCTTTCTTAGATAATATTGGATAAAGCGGAACAATTTAACATCTCCTGTTAAAGTCTCAATTGTTCTGCCTCATATACATCTATCTGTGCAAATGTTGTAGAGAGAGATCTCTAAGTGTGTGTAGGGATCTGAAATCATTTTATAGGATCTTCATTTCTCATTCTTTTCCTCTTCTGAAATAGGTCCTCACTCTGTAACCCGGTCTGACCTCGAACTCTTGCCTCTCACCCCAAGTGCTGAGATTATGACAGAAGGCACAGTACCTGGCAGAAGCTTGATTTCTTAGACGTTTTTGTAGAGCTGTGTGTTCTTAGAACGTAAGTCAAGATGTCTGTGTCAGACCAGTCAAAACCTATTAGGACAGAGTTGATACTTTGATTGAAACAGAATTCATTTACGTTCTTATGAAACATGGCACATAGTAACCTATAATAAATTTTCATGCTGTGAAATGAATGAAAATAGGCTTTTATAATTGAATTTCTTCAATGTGTCTCACATTTGCATCTTGGGGAAGATGGAAAATTTACAGTAGACTTCATATAAGTTGCTCATCTGTAAAAAACATTTTAATGACAGGGGTTCTACAGTCTCTGGGAGAGACAGAGAAATAAAGATGGATCAGACAGTCCTTCTTTATGATGAGCTGATTAAGAAAAGCTGTGGTGCCGCTTCTATTTGAAGTTGGCATTGGTGCAAATTTCAAGAAACCTTTAGGAAAAGAGTGAACCCTTGACTCACGTTATTTTATTTTTCTAAGAAGTACGGTTCATAGTGAACTGAGTCCAGCAACTTCCCACACTATGCGGCCTTGGAAGTCTAAGATAGTTTGTATTAACTGAAGGACTGAGGTTTTCCAGTTGCTAGGCAAGCCTCCATAGCTACCTAACTGCAGTGTTTGTTATTTATCTTAGTTTTTCATCACATGATTACACGGTAAAAACATGCAATCCTTATTGGCCATGTCTGCCTGTTTTCATGATCTGTGATAGAAAAAAAGCAAATGTGCTGAAATAGCCACAAAACTTCAAGCGCAACTTTGTTTTTTAGAGTTTGCAAGTCAATTTTTTGTTTTTGATTTTCGAGACAGGGTTTCTCTGTGTAAAAGCCGTGGCTGTCCTGGAACTCACTTTGCAGATCAGGCTGGCCTCGAACTCACTAAGATTCTCCTGCCTCTCTCTCCTAAGTGCTAGGATTAAAGGCGTACACCACCACTGCCTGGTGCAAGTCAAATTTATATGTATTTGATAATTATAAAAACAATACAAAGAGTGATTATCATCCATAAATGTTCTAGGAACTGGATTAGACACTTCCTACTTCATCTTTTGAGGAGATACAGATAACATAATGTTATTTTCATGTCACAGTTGGGTAAACTGAGGCGTGAGAGAAAAATGGCAGAGACTGTCAGGCAGTGCAGGGCCTGTTCTGTGTGCATTCCCACCTGCTATATAATAATACACACACACACACACACACACACACACACACACACACACACACACGTGCACACTTACGCGCACACACACAAATACATCCCTCCAAATGTTTGGTCTATAATTGAATTGTTAAATCTTCTCAACAAACAAAAGATGCCTCTGACCGAAAGCAAAGATGACCTTATATAGAATGTTTATGGCTTTCATAAGTGTAGACAGTGTCTCTAAAATAAACAGAGAGCAGAAACAAATAATAAGCCAAGAAATCATAGCGACATTAAGAAACTTAGGGGAAATATTCCACTATAGCTGTGCTCTTGTGAAAACTACATTGTTATAGATCCTGAAATATGAAATAATTTAGTCTATAGTGAGCTGGGAGAAAACTGTATTGTGTGGTTAACCACCAGTAGAACTCCATGTGGATGGGAACTCTGTGTATGACAACGACCTTATAGACTGGCTTGTATTTCCCTCAAGAAGTCAGTGCCCACTTACCTGGTTCACAAAGGCTTCACTCATTGAAAATGATATGGCAAAACACAGCTTCAGGGACTGGGGAGAAAGCTCACCATGTAAAGTGTTTGCTCTACAAGCATGAGGACTTGAGATCAGATCTCCAGGATTCAGGGAAAAGCCAGGCATGGTGGCACTTATGCATGATTCCTCCACTGGAGGGCAGAGACAAGTGAATCCTGGGGGCTCACTGGTTAGCCAGTATAGCCGAAATGGTGAGCTTCAGATTCAGTGAGAGACCCTGCCTCAAAGAATGAGGTGGAGCGTGGTAGAGGAAAATGCTTAGTGTCAGCCTATAGCCTTCACACACATACACACAAGCAACTGGACTTGCATGAATAACACACACACACACACACACACACACACACACACACACACACACACAATCAAAACCAAACAAAGAAAAATCTAGGTTCCCACAGTCCTTTCTCTCTTTCCTTACCTTTGATCTTCATGTATTTTTCCTCTTATTGAAATATGGTTAATTCCTTGTTGGCTTAGCCAACATTTTATACTTTTTGATATTAGTCAGGTCTCCTTGTGGCTAGTTTCTCTTGGAGGGGACACAGCTAGGGATTTCTCCTCTGTTCCTATCAGCAGCATTCTCTAAAGACAAACTGCCTCACCATGCAACTCATTTTTGAAGTCAGAACTTGCCACTCTTACCTCTTCTCTACAGGACTACACATGCTAACCCCCACCCAGATTGTTTCCGTGCCTCATATATGGTCCTAATACATGGAATATTAAGAGACAGATATAGGGTAACTCTACACTGCAGCAAAATTTAGCTTGCTATCTTTCAAATGGTCAAACTATTTTGGGATTTTACAGTAAACCAGACCCAGACAGCAAACCAGTAGGGCAATTTACAAGTTACAAAATTGCCTGGGTGAGATAAGGCAGCTCATAAATGATTCAGTGACGTTCACAGGATAAATCTTATTTCTCACACACGTGGAACCAGGAGAGCATCTGTGGTGTTCTTAGCCCCTGATAATGTAAGAGAGGAACACATGTCACATTAAGAACCTGACATGACATTAGAGCACTATAAAATGTTCAATTAAACATGGCAACCACAGGACAAATGGTACCCAGGGTACGGCTCTTTGTTTGCCTTTAAGAACTTTAATGTGTCTTATTTATTGAGGGCAAAGAACGTAAGGACAGTAAAGTGACAGCCTCCGACCCATCTGGAAATATTTGTGTTAGTGTCAAGACAAATAATAGATGGCACTGCCTCGGGTTCTTAGCCTTTGCAAAAGATGGACAGAGCTGTGTTTGGTGGATTGCACCTTCCGGAATTAGAGCCGACTTCAAGAAAACTGTTCCAACATCTGTCTTCTTTCAGCCAGATTGTCAAGAGGAAAAATGACTGGGGAGGGGCATTTGTGGGGTGAGGAAGAGAAGAGGAGGGGAGTGGTTGTGTGTGTGTGTGTGTGTGTGTGTGTGTGTGTGTAGGGGGTGGTGGGTGAAACAAGTAGGAAAAGCCTATGCATTTTAAGCCCTCAAGATAAGCTGTCTCTTAGAACCTTGCCCACTCCAGAACTTGACACACATGCTTGCTCTCTGGGGGACTTTGCTTGCTGCTCTGCGGGCAGATCACGACTACCGAGCTGTGACGCCCCGGCACTTGCCTGACCTGATATAATGGGCAGCTATTTACTGCAAACAAGGTAGATGGAAGAACATAGGCTTAAATGATGCTCTGGTGTAAGCGGGAATCCGCTGGGATCTCCTGCAAACCAGTCAATCTTCTGTTTTCTTTTTGCAACTCCCCCCTCCTCCTTCTAGGTTGGGATTATTTATTTCTTTCCCTCAGGGCCAAACCACAGATGCCTGACTTCAAGCAATGCTCCTTCTCAGTCCAGCCCTCCCCCACCCCCCCGCCACTTCCCACTCGAGATCAATAGAGTGAGTTAAAGGAGCAAACTGCATGACAATAAATAAAAAAGAAAACTAAGTATGGATACCACCACTTTCTGGCATGTTTTTTAGCCATTACCAAGGTAAGGGCACTGTAGGGGTGGGGAGAAGAAAGTTTAAAAAAAAAACAAAAAGAAGAAGAAGAAGAGTCCCGAGAGGCTTCTGGCCAAGCTGTCAAATCGCTTCAATGAGAAACCCAATCAGACTTGATTTGTGAAGGGTGTCAAGACTGGAGCGCATCATGTAAGCTTTGTGCTCTATTACATGAGACGGATACTTTACAAGCTGAGGGCTCCTCATGTGTGTTGCTGAAGCTAGTGGATATTTATTTTTCCAGCATCTATATTTTATGCCAAAAAGAAGAATCAAAATAAGATGCCTTGGGTACTGGATGTGAAGTAGACACACAACCAAGGAACCTGTAGTTTTTTTTTTTCTAGAGTCGATTTTGTGACAGTGTTTGGTTTTGACAATGCTTGCATGCTTGTTCTTTTTCTACCTGTGGAACCCTTCTTAGAATATCTATTTCCTGATGAATGCTTTACCCTCTGAGTCTTCTTCTTCTTCTTCTTTTACTTATTCACCTTATTTAATTCTTTTTTTTGATATTTATTGAGCTCTACATTTTTCTCTGCTCCCCTCTCTGCCTCTCCCCTTCCCCCTTCAACCCTCCCCCAAGGCCCCCATGCTCCCAATTTACTCAGGAGATCTTGTATTTTTCTACTTTCTACTTCCCATGTAGAATAGATCTATGTAAGTCTCTCTTAGTGTCCGTATTGTTGTCTAAGTTCTCTGGGACTGTGGTTTGTAGGCTGGCTTTCTTTGCTTTATGTTTAAAAACCACCTATGAGTGAGTACATGTGATAATTGTCTTTCTGTGTCTGGGTTACCTCACTCAAAATAATGTTTTCTGGCTCCACCTATTTTCCTGAAAAATTCAAGATGTAGTTATTTTGGAACCTGAAGTTTTAACCCTACTGTCCTTCACAGCAGAGGGAATCACCCCGAAAGTATTTGTTTCAGTGCTTCTTGCCTTATCAAAGAGCCCAACAAATTTAATGTGTTGGATTTGTTCCTGGATAGGTGAATCAAGAGAGGCAGGTTTATGGGAGCAACCAGAGGGTCAGTGGTATAGGGTTCACTTTCTGAGGTCATGGAATCAGTAGTACTGCGGTCTCCAAATTTTCTGACTTCTGAATTGCTCCCTTCCTCCTTTGGACTTGGGGGCTAACTTTTTATGGAGTCTTAGAAAGATTTAAATGACACAGGTACAATTTTAAAAGCCTTGGTTTGTTCTCAGCCTTCAGAGAGTCAGTGTATGGCTTTTATCAGCGACTTTCCTTCTAAATTAAAAGTGCCATTCCCTGGGTGTCTGCCATGAGTAGGGGTCTGGTCTCCATTGGAAACCAATCCTAGCTCCTTAGCCTGGGAGTAAGCTTACATTAGCTGTAGAGGAGAGAGACTGTTTGTCACTTCATTATCACATGTTATAGTTCTGCTGGACCTTCGATGCCTTGCTGAGCATAAGATCCCAGAATCTCAAGCAAGTCAAGAACCCATCTTTATCCTCCAGTTCTCCTCATTCGTTCTTTTTGACTGCTTAATAAAACTTTGATTTCACGTAGTAATTGTTCACAGTCACGTGAAACAAGAGTAAAACATGCCTTCTCAAGATGATCCTTTCTCTCTTTTCCCATGATGACTAACTGCCATGACATTACTATGTCACAGTGTAATCTGCCGTCCTGCTCTTAGGGGTATCAATGAAGGCTGGGGTTAGGACACTGGATAGGTTTTTCTTTTTCTTCTCTTCTTCTCCTTTTAGCAGTTTCCCTGGGTCTGAATTTTTCCTGTGACCTTCAGTTGGGCTCGGAGAAGACCGATCCATGTTTTTGCACACTGGGAACACAATAGCCAATTCTGTTTTTTTTTTTTTTTTTTTAGGCTGCCAAGAGTGATCTCATGTTCTGAGAGACTTTCATATTTTCAAATAAATTATATCCAAGACTTTTATTCTCATATCTGCCCTGAGAAATTCCACTCTTGGCCCTGAGGGTGATCTGTCAGCACATTGGTCAAAGTACATTTTCATGGTTACAGTTTCACCCTGAAGAAATAGAATAAAGAGACAGTGTTTGTGCACCAAACAGAGGGAAAACAGAGGTTTTCTTGTCCCCAACCGCAATTAAACTTGTTAAATGATTCTATTTTAAATTAGAAAGGTAGCAGGGAAGAAAGAAAGACATGCCTGCAGAGAAATGTATGGTCTTAGGTCATTTTCTTCCTTTATAACAACAAAGACAGTCTTCCTTCTATCCTGCAGTCAGCTGGCACATATATGGAGCAAACAGCTAGTGTGTGAAGGAAGGCTAACAAAAGTAGGTGACTTTCTACCTTGATACAGTTACCAAAGCCTGTGTAACTCATTCCGTAGATTGTGCACACAGACGTAAGAAGTGAGCAAGGTTGAAATGGGGTTTTGCATCTATAGTGTGAGCTGCCCGCACAGTGAGTGATGTGCATATGAATTGTCAACCAGTCTGTGCTCACCTTTCCCACTGCTGATTGTGAGGTAGAGTTTATCCTCAGAGACCAGGCTGGCCTTGAATTTGTGCTCCTCCTGCCTTTACCTCCTGATTCCTGAGATTATTTGTATGTACCACCCTGCCTGCCAACTTGTAGTAAACGATATAGAAGGTGGAAAGTATACACTTTGAAATATATTAGATATTTCTTTGGTCATGCAGAGGTATTAGCCCTTTGACCTTGCTATATAATGCTCCAGTGTGCAAATGTCTTGTTCTATAGCCATAGTAGTGATCCTGGGATCTTTGGGTGGTGTGGGATGCCCCTCTGTGTGCTGTGAATGTTTTATTACCATTGTTTAATCAAGAAGCTGATTTGACGAATAGACAGGCAGGAAATCCAAAGATACAGGGTATAAAAAGGTGGAGTCAGAGAGAAGCCAGCAGCCATAAGAGAAACAAGATGTGAGGTAATGTCACAGTCATGTGGTGATGCATAGATTAATAGAAATGGGGTAATTTAAGCAAAAGCTAGTTAGTAATAAGCCTGAGCCATCAGCCAAGCAGTTTGTAATTAATATTAAGTCTCTAAGTGAATATTTGGGAACTGATGAACGGAAGAGAAACCTCCAGTTACATTCGGGCATGGGTTGGGTTCTCCCAAAAGCAAGGTTCCTTGACCTGAGCATCGCTGACATTCTAAGTTGGGCACCCTGATGCTTTCTTGTGAGCATGCCCAACATGTGACTCTGTAGGCACAAGACAGCTATAGCTGCAGTCCAACATAAAAGGGAAAACTTGCTTAAAGTACATTGTGAGATTTGAGAATATGATTTCTCATAATTTAGTTTATGTATTTTTGAGTGTAATTTTTTTTGTAGATTATACCATCATGTTGCAATAGCAGAAGGTTGTATGTTTTCTATGTAGTATAGCCATATCTGGCTTTTCCGAGATGCCAGCCTTACCCATCTTACCTCTCCTAAACTCAACATCAGATGTGTGAACTCAAAATGTATTTAGACAATGCCAAATATCATGTGGGCCAAGTTGCCCAAGGTTGAAAGCCACTGTGGAAAGTAATCAATGACTTTGGCTTTTAAGTGTCCCTCTTTCCAGTAGATCAGTGTTTGGGGAAGTCACTCCCAGCCATGGGAGTGTGATGTTCAACTCTTTCTCGGTAAAGCCTTCCAGAAGTGTCTCCAGCTGCCCAGCCATCATGCTGAGCCATGTCTTCCCCTGGACTGATGCTAGCCGATGACTCAACACAGGATGGGTACTGGAGCTGGTTCCTTTTGGCTAATAAGACATCCCTCAAGTGGTACTCCCAGTTAGCTTGGCTGGCACTGCCTCAGGGATACATTGCCACCTGAGACTCTTTCTAGGCTTCCTGTCTCCTTCGCCATTTTCAGGTGTCAGCTGCTGCCTAGTCTGGAGATTTCGCAGGCTTCATCTGCCACCTCTCTAGTATGGTTCATAAGCCTCTTGCCCAATAGTTTCTTGAAGTTCTAATTTTGTCTTGGATATGGTGGATTTCCCAGTCTTCCCTAACTGCCACGGTGTGCATGATCTCCTCTGCTTTTCTATTTGTCTTTAATTTGTAGTGTATAGTTTTTTTAAAGAACAATTTTAATTGACATATAATGGCTATACATATTTATGGGGCACAATGTTATAATTTATAGATATATGTATAATATATAGTGGTAAAAACAGAATAATTAATTAGCGTTTCTATCTCTTCCTGATATGGAAAAGCATATGTATTAGTATGTGTATATAGACTTTTGAGTCTGGACAAATTTTGTGTGTGATTTTTTTGAATGTGTGGGTTCTTTATAATAAAGTTTTAATAAAGAGAAAAGAAAAGAAAGCAAGAATTTGGAAACTGATTTTCTTTTGAAAACTCCAAGTTATATCACTCTTCAAATGGAAAAATAAAATGAGGCTGGGGCTGTAGCTGGTGGAACAACCCTTGCCAATTGTGTACAAGCCCAATAGATATCAGCTGAAGAAAGAAAATCTTCTTTCATATCTTACATTTGTGTGTAACATACCAATCCAGTGCTGGTGGTGGTGGTGCACACCTTTAGTTCCAGCACTTGGGAGGCAGAGGTAGACCAATCTGTAAGGCCAGCCTGGTCTACAGAGTGAGTTCCAGGACAGCCAAAGGATACACAGAGAAAGTCTGTCTTGAAAAACCAAAACATGGGAGACAAAGGCAGGTGGATCTCTGTGAGTTTGAGGCCATCCTGATCTACAAAATCTAGTTCCAGGACAGGCTCAAAAGCTATAGAGAAACCCTGTCTTGAAAAACCAAAAAGAAAGAAAGAAAGAAAGAAAGAAAGAAAGAAAGAAAGAAAGAAAGAAAGAAAGACCAAAACAGCACCAAAAACCAAACCAAACCAACCAACCAAAAAAACAATCCAGATTCCTTTACCCAGCTGAGAGATCCCAGCCCCTCCCAGTCTCAGTGGCTCATAGTAACGGTACTATATTCTTTTCCTTGCTACCCTTAGAAGCAATCCTCGCTTACTCATTGTTCCCCAAACTCTGATATCACATCCACAGCAGCGTCTTTGGTAGCACCATTGTGAAAAGTGCTTTTGGAAGCTCTTTGCATAGTTGCTTCTGTCACTTGAATCTCAAGTCAATTGTTTTATCATCTACAAAGCATCTCTGACACACAAGTAGCGGAGCTTTTATCTAGCACACTGCCCATCCCAGCAGTTTTCATTGATATTTTGGGTATATCTGAATAATCGCCTATCTTAGTCTGAGGTCTACATTGCCGAAAACAAAAATAGTGGAAAGAAAATAGAGTTCCAAACTTTGGGAGTTGGAGCAGACAGGGAATAGAATTACCACAAAGGAACAGAAATGTTAGATCTAAAGAAAAATTATATCTCTTTGAGTTCAAGGTCAGTGTGACCTATAGAGTGAGTTCCTGGACAGTCGGGTCTTCACAGAAAAACCCTGCCTCAAAAACAAAACAAAACAACAAAAACCTAAAAATACCCCCCCCCAACAAAATAAGACAGAAAAGAAGTCTGAACTTCTAAAATAAAATTATAGGTGGGTGATGGTGCCACATGCCTTTAATCACATCAATCGGGAGGCAGAAGCAGGTGAATCTCTGAGTTTGAGGCAAAGTGAGTTCCAAGGCTACATAGATACCCTGTCTCAAAAAAGGAAATAAAGAGATTTTCCTTCCAAATTAGCAGACAGGGAAGGCACCGGATGTTTAGGACAACACAATGTCTGGCATTTTCCAGGTAAGGCATGAGAGGACAGTGGGTGGAGTTGTGAGTGAGGTGATGGACTAAGACCTTGAAAGCAACAGTTAAGTTTCAGTAGATTTGAGGTCTCTAACAATAGAAAAATGGGTGTTATTGGAGCAACTGATGCCACAGTGGTGAGGTCAGGAAAGAGCAGTCAGTACTCACATCTGCAGGTGGAGAAATTCTGGGTGTGGCTTAGCATAGACACCAGCCAAGCCTGGCCTATGGGAAGTGAGGAAGGAAGCAAGCCACAGGCTAAGAAGTAGAACACTGTTTCCCTGATGCGGTAGCTGTCTGGAGGGTTGGGTAAGCTTACAGTGGAGAGGAAACGACTCTGCAAAGAAGTAAAACCTAGTGAATGAGACACATGGCTGGTAGTTAGTGGGAGCCAGCAGCTTGAGGGGGTAAGGCGGTGTAGGCATACTGCAATGTCAAAGAGGAAGTGTCTTCTCCATGAGGAAGATGTCTTTTCTTCTACCTTGGCATTCTGGCTTTTCCTTAGATATACAAGTCCAGAAGGAAGCCCGGCTTCTGATTGGATCAGCAGAGACAGAAGGTTTAGGGACATGGTTGGTGACATGTGTGGTGACAGGAGCTCACCGCACAGAGGGTATTTCTGCACTCAGTGTAAAGGCTGGTTTGGGACATAGAGGACAGGTCAAGGGAAATGTAGCATGGCGAAGGCTCAGGAGAGGTAGCCGGAGTGATCTGCCTTTGGGGTAATGCAGGAGCGGGGTAAGAGCAACAGCGGGCAGCTTGTCTGGGAAGGGCAGCACACACTTGCCTGCAGGATCCCTAGAGTCAGGGGAAGTCTTGCTGTTTTTCTGTAAGAGGCTAACTCTTTTGTGTTCAGGAGAACTTTCACTTCTCTGGAAATGTATATTTTGGCTGGGTCAAGGCATGAACTATGGAAAGAGACTCTTGACCCAGATTCTTGGAGCCAGATTCCTGCAGAGCCATCTACACCTGTGTTCCAAGGCTGACTCAGCCACCACGTGACAAGCTCTTCAAGCCCTGCTGCAGCTTGAGAGACTGCACAAGCCAGAGTCCAGTTAGCTATTGTCCCAAGTGTGTAAAATGGGGAACGAAGCCATAGTTCAGGGAGGCAACACTGATAAGAGGATTCTCTGGATTGGGTCACTTCAGAATACCACAGAGAGATGTGAGGTAGAATGCTCACACATGCATGCATGTGTGTGTGTGTGTGTGTGTGTGTGTGTGTGTGTGTGTGTGTGTATAGTGGTTTGAAAGAAAATTGCGCCCAAAGGGATTGGCACTATTAGGAGGTGTGGTCTTGTTGGAGGAGGTGTGTCACTGTGGGGCGGGCTTTGAGGTCTCTTTTGCTCAAGCTTCCTTCTGTGACAGTCAGTCAACTTCCTGTTGCCTCTGAGTCAAGATGTAGGACCCTTCGCTCCAGTACCACATCTACCTGCAAGAAGCTATGCTCCCTGCTGTGATAATGGACTGAACCTCTAAAACTGTAAGCAAGTCATCTCAATTAAATGTTTTCATTTATAAGAGTTGCTGTGGTCATGGTGTGTCTTCATAGCAATAAAAACCAAGACAGTATGTGTAGACATAGAGAAATAATGTGTGTAAACCCACATGGCCTGTCCAAAAGTGTATGGTGGATAATACCTGTTAGTATTATCCTGCTTTCTTGCCATTTTCTATCTCTCAAGGGTCCTATCAGGAGCACTCATGAATGATCAGTTTTGCACTGTGCATGTAAACACACTCAGTGATAGGTAACGGGTTTTATGAGAGTCTGTAATTGGAAAATTTTACCCTACCTGAAGGATTATAGGCAGTTTCATTAAGGAAACAACAACTAAGTTGAGATCTGTGTAATTTAAGGAGTTCACGTACACAAGAGAACGGCTGAAAGAGAGAGTGGAAGGAGCAGTGATGGGATGCGGGAGGAACAGATGGGGCCAAAGCTTTATCACGAAGGTGGGGTGAGACTGTTACTCCAACCCCCCACCACCACTTCCTTCTTATCCTTATCTTTTGTTGTTATTTCAGACAGGAGCAGCAGGCTATGTGGTGGCCCAGGCTCAATGCTGATGCTGCCTCTCCAGGATTTCTACAGCTTTGGTAGAAGTATCACCTTAGAAATATGACCGTAGAAAATTTCTTAGAATCTGGTTGAGCCACAGGTCACATGACCTCTTTTAATCCGTGGGATCTCTGAGATGAGAGTGAGCAAGGGCTCCAGGTTCTGGCAGCTTCTTGACGAGGTGTTGAGATCGCCACCTGTGCCTGCTCTGCCTGTCACTGCTGTTATCTCCATAGGGCCAGCAGTCAGTGACATCAAAGGCTTGCTCCCGAGCCCCTGGGTTTCCTCTAGTAGCATTTTTGGGAGCAAGAGAACAGTCTCATTTCTGACATTTTCTTTTCCAAGAGCGAAAATGTGTTTTGCTTTCCAGTGGTTTTAGAACTGCAGTCCCAGGTGGCTGGAATGCTACCGCTACTCCACATGTCACAGGCGAGTCACTTCATTCTCCCATCTGAATCTTCCAAAGCTTACCAGAATGCAGAGTTCGCCTTTTCCCATTGATAGGATTCATTTTGCTCCAAACGTGAGGGAGGCATGGGGGGAATCACAAACTGCTCATCTCCCAGCCCCAGCAGCTGGTGGCTTCTGTGGTTGTCTTCTGTTCTACAGGCGCTGTCAATTAACTTTGGGAAAGGTGGCCTCAAGACTTTGGGCCACTATGTCATAACCTGCCGCCACTGTCTGATGTAACAACCAAGAACAAGAAGGGGGGGAGTCACTAGGAACAGCAGCATCACACTGCCTTCATGGTGAAGTGTTGGTCCTGTCTGTTCCTCCCTCACACCCCTCTCTGTTGCCTCTCTTCACTTCCCTGCAACCACTCTTATGTGTTTGAATTTCCCTAAATCACAGAGATCTCAACTTAGCTACCGTGTCCTTAATGCAACTTCCCTTGATCCTTCAATTCGAACAAAATTTCCCAGTTACAAATCCTAGTAGGACCAGTTGCCTATCATTGAGAGCGCTTACCACACCTTCAGTTTTCAGTTCATCCGAGTTTATCTTCAGCTCAATACTGCTTCTCTTAGGAACAATGTGGTCCCTGGGACTCCTGCCTTCCTGGGACGGCCTGAGTGCACGGAGCAAGCACCCAATAAACACTCATTGAGTGAGCAAATGAGTTGTGAGAGAGGAATGGGATTCCCACTCTGAGATTTTTAGTGATATCCCCCATGTGTTTGTATGCGTGCTACTGATCAATATGTTAATGGAAAACTGGATTAGTGGTTTCATTTTCTCTGCTAGAGAAATATTGTGGTATCTGTGATGCGACTTTCCTAACACTTTTTTGAGATATTTGTGGAACAAAAGTGAAATCTGTGCCTCTTCCTGCTTCCAGTTGTGTGACTATAACTGCTGGCTTTTCCTTCAAGGATTTAGAGAATGGACATTTTCTTTTCATCACTGTCCCTAGAGACCTCTCCCTCTATATTCCACAATATGGAATAATGCAGTTTAAAATTTAAAGAACAAATAATAGAAGACATAGAAAATATTTGATGTTACAAAGGATGAACTCTAATGAAATCCTGTATTTTAATTAAACGACTTTTCCTAGTGCGATTGAAAACACATTTTCACTGTGAGTCTAGGCTGAATTCGGACAGCTCTAGACAATTTAAATACTGGATGGGATCCAAGAAAGACTGAAAGTGGTTTTGCACGTCTTTAATGTAACTCTAATGCACCATGGGTTACGTTTTCACAACCTTCAGACAGACTTCTGCACACAAAAGACTCCTTCCTCTGCATCCTCTCCTTTGATGTAGTCAAGGACTTTTGAGTAGATTTATCATGAGTCGACAGCCATACCTTCCTGGCACTGTCTTGCTAAGCCATGTGGCCTCTAACGCATCATTGGCACTGTCACCAAGGCTAAGAAATGAGCGTTCTGACACCAATTGTGCTTTAGCCTAAATAATTTGGCTCTTTTAGTTCCAGGATACTACAACGCTGGTGAGTTTTCCTCGGTTTTTGCCCTTGTAGCTAAGTTTTTGGACCGTATGAAAACTCTTTGAAACGTTTGGCGTTTTGAACAAATGCTTTCAAACTGGGGGCAGACCTCTTTGGGTATGATATCTAAGGAGAAATATTCTGTTCAAAGCTGGGAGTTTGCCTCTGAGCAGGTGTCTGTCTTTAGCATGCCAGGTGCCCTTGCCCAGCGAACCCCTTGCTGGTCCTCTGTCAGGTCCGGGCGGCAGGTAGTCTGCTTTGTTAGGTTTTTGTCTTTTGTTCTGTCTGCTTGCTGGTGGCCCCTTGCACAAACAAGTGCTTATGCTAATGGCAAGAGAGCCACTCTTACAAAGGGTGTAGTGATCAGTATCCATCATCTTTGCGCGTGCCTTGTCACTACATCAATTAATACAATTGAGCAAAAAATGTCACAGGCAGGGCGGAAAAACCTTTTCATAGCCTTTCAGGGGGAAGTTTACTTCCAGCTTGTTCCCCTTGCATTGGCTTCTGTCATCTACAAAACAACAGAACCCAGTGGTGTCAATTATATTTGATTGACTGAGTAAAGCACACACACAAATAAGCGAAAACAATGGACACAAAAATCTATACATGACTCCCCTTGTCAGAGAGAATGCTTGTCTTCTCCATTTTCATGCGGCACGGTGTCCTGCTGCTCCTGGCTTAAATGTCTCCTTCAGCCCCTAAACTATCACCAATTAAGTTAGCAGGGTCTTCAAAGGTGTCAAACGACTCCCCAGGCAATCGGCTCTAACTGCTGTTCAATAAATGAGGTCTAATTTATCAGTTTAACTTCACTTCTAAAACCAAATGCTTCATGGCGCAGGGCTCCATCTTCCTCCAGTGTGAGGAGCTCTGGCAGCCAGCGCAGTAAGTGCCACAGGGCAGCTATGGCGTGTCTCCTAACAATGAATGGCACACTTCACGGGGACTCCTGCCCCTGTTGTGATTCTGGTGTGCACCCTCCAATATTGCACGTTTTGTGCTTCCTTGGCATACACGTGCGAGCGCGTGCGCGCGAAAACACACACACACACACACACACACACACACGCACACACACATGCACACACACATGCACGGAATCCCCACAGGCTGACAGAAAACATCCTGAACTAAATTCATATTTAAAAACAAAATCTGCTGGAGGTTTAAGTTTGACAGCAGAGCAGGGGTGGAAGTGGCTCCAGCTCCTAGCATGGAAACAAATGCACAGGCTTCTGTTCCTAAATAAATTAACGGATGCAGATTTGGCCAAAAGACTTCGTTGAGTGGAAAGTCTTAGAAATAAATGGGCCAGAAATCTGAATTAACTGTTCATGAGTGAAAATCATTCAAAGCTATTGATGGGATAAAAATACTCTATGGTGTAAGGCTCTAACATTCTGGCTGCATTAGAATCATTGGTAGATCTTTGTATATCTTAGTAGCAAATAATGGCTGCGAACAAGAAACATAAAACATACTTCTGGATAGATTTGCGCAGAATTACGTTGAAACTTACTGGGATGACAACAACAAGCCAGAGCCAAAACAAAAACTAAAGTCAGCTAGACAGAACTATTGTGAGCACACTAGTTCACTGGCAGGGTGGCAGTGCGGTGTCACACACGGTACCTGCTGGCTGTGTGTATACATACTGTAGACTTCAGATTTTGTTGTAATGAGAACATTATTAATATAAGAGCCTGGAGGTCACCAGCTGGGATTTCCAGGTTATTATTTCCAATAGGGATGATGATGATGATGATGATGATGATGATGTATTAAAATGGATAATAGCAGAAGCAAAGTCAGTTTACTTAGAAATGCTGGGCATGGTGACACACGCCTATAATACCAGAACTGGGGAGTGGAGGCAGGAGGACCAGGAGTTTAGGTCATTCTTGGCTCCAGAAATAATAGGTTCAAGGCCAGAGCAAGTTTTGTAAGATCCTGTCTCAAAAGAGTGATGGCAACAATGCTAATAACAATAATATAGTAAAGAATGCTAGAGCCGGAAAGAAGGCTACAAACTCAATGGTGACATTCCCAGAGGGCTGACCCTCCAATGGGTATTTGCAGAATACCATCTTTCTTGCACACCCACACAGACACACACACACACACACACACACACACATGTGCGTGCACACATGTACTGTATGGTTGTTCCAACTGTGCTCTGTCTGTTACATGATGACCTTGGTTGGGAACGTTTCCATTCTTTCTTTGTGCCAACGAGTTTCTCTTATAGACCTATCTCAGTCTCTGTGAGATCGTTTCGAATGCCCTCTCTATTCTCCTTCCTCAGGAAGGTATGATAAAGATTTCCAAGCTTACATCTCCGTATTGGTCAAGGGATAACTGGGGCTTATCTAAAAATCATACTTCTAAGTCAATTTTAGAGACTCACTTTGGATTCTCAACATTTTTCTACGACAATGAAATGTTTCTAAGTGACGCCATGTGTGTCAGGCACAGGAGGTGGATGTTACAGTCATTGGCTTCTTTTTTGCCTCTGTTAGCATGTTAGCTTTGTCTTAATCTATCCGAGGAGTTCACTACCTAGAGGTAAATTAGAATTTTTGTTTTAGAAGGTAAGCCAGTAAAAGACTATGTTCTTCATCCCTGACACATGCAATAAAGTATTATAGCAGGAAGGAGCCATAGAAATCAACCCTAGGATGGTTTTTGAAGACCCTGTAATTTTCCCATTAACATTTCAAAACCTCCCCCAGACAGAGTGGACTCTCCTTCTTGAGAGTCCTTCTGCAGAGAGTAGATCTTCCCTGAAAACTTCATCACAATCTTTCATTTGCAGGCCCTGCTCTTGTGGACTATGGACACTTTCTGGGTAGGGACAGTCTCTCACTCATCTTTGATATAGACGACACAATATCTACAATATTCTGGATGCTGATACAAAGCAATAAGGCTCTTGGTACAAGGGCATTTTTGGTTCCTGTCTTCTTGAAAGATAGAATTCAGGCAAGAGCCATAGTCTAAGTAGACAATTTATTTAGTGAAGCTAAGCAAAGCAAACACTTCAACAAGAGATTGGAATGGACTGTTTCAAGATGGGGAGAAGTTCTGAGAGTTCTATACTGTAGATCTTTAAAAAAAATGAGGCCCATGGCATATTCATGGGGCAACCCCTTTTCCCTTCTTAAATCATGGTAGATCAAACTGTTTAGCCTTGTGACTTGGTACTTTTTCTCAACAAGGCATCCTCATCTTGCTTCCTCTGTGTCTGGCTGATGACTGCATCTTTGCCTTTCCTATTCCCAGAATTTTCTGGTCACCCTGCCTGGTTACTGGCCAATCAGTGTTTTATTAAACTAATATGAGTGGCAAATCTTTATAGTGTACAAGAGCATTAACCCACAGCATTTCCCTATTTTTTTCAAAACAAGAACCAGAGGAAATTAGATTCAAGCATCGTATTTTGAAAGGAAAAAAGGGGGATATAGATATGATAGGTTAAAAAGGTAGATTATTGAATCTACTTTTAGAAAGCAACTACTAGTTTTAAAATGTTTTACGTTTGATTAGATGTATGTATATTGTATACAAATTTTATATATTGATACAAATTTGAGATTAATTTTTCTAGAACATATTGTACACACATTTCTACTATACAACTCATTTAATAATGTAATGCAAATTTCTAGTTCTTCAAAGTTATAATTACCAACTGTTTAAGATAATAAAGAAATGCAGGTTAGTCGCCTATTGCAGTTGAGCTTATAGTCACATTAAGTATGTTTTCAAGGTCTAACAAAGATATATTTTAGATAGACAGGTGATCTTCAAACACTTTAGAGATCTACAGCATATGGCAATTAGGATGTTTTAATAACATAAACTCTTTTTTTTTTTTGTGATAATGAGGCATGGTTGCTCCTGGCAGCACCAGTCTACTTCAGAGAAGATAATGGTCATTGAAGAAACTCCAAGTGTCCTAATTGGACCTGGCCTTCAGGTTGAACCCCAATATCTGTCTCTGGGTTTTTATTGATTGCGCTATAGACTTGGAGTTAGTAGCAAATGGGGTCTCGGATTCTGTAGTTCTAACAAGGACCCAGAGGTGCAGGTGAGGCAAGTGCTCAGCTGAGGAACAAGAAAGAGAATGGCAGCTACAGACTCCGGAGTTCTGATTTCCTCAGGTTCCTGTCATTCAAAGTACATAATAAGCTGTAGAAGCTCCAAGAAGGGCTGCTAGGAGTCTCAGTGAAAGACCTTGGGGTCTTGTTTGATGTTCAGAGTAGAGATCATTGCAAGACAGAACTGCCTTGAGTTCCTGCTGGCAAAGGTGAACTATGTGTGTAAGTTCTTGTAATAGGTAAGAACCCAATCAGCAGGCATGAGCATTCCTATCTGTGTAGTTTCTCCACATGCCTCAGGCGACTAGCGAGGCTGTGAAAACTGGACTGAGTCTGAGTGGAGACGGTTGGAGCTGGTACCTTGGTTCCTGTGCTAGGAAAGGAGGGTAGAAGTGAGAAAGAAGTGGCTTTGCCTTTTCTGGCTTATTTTGGTGGTTTTGCACACTCCTATTCATGTCTGGAAGATACTCCTTGTGTCACTGGATTTTCAGAGTGACTGTAGCCAGTTTTAGTTCCCTTTACCTGTTCGTGAACACCTATGTGTACATGCTATAACTTGTGTCCAATTTCCAGCAAAAGACAATGAGAGTATCTGATTTAGAGATGAAGTGAACACTTGAAAGCTTAGAAGTAACCCCCAATTTCTCTTTAAAGAAGAAACAAACAACCCAGGACTTTTTACAGACTTCTTACAAAGCTAGTATTCAATTATCCGCATTCAAAGACATGCCCTAGATGGACTCAGCAGAGACAGGCTGGGACTGAGAAAAATGAGAGCCCAGTTCTCCAGGAAAACAAAACCCGATTCTGAAAGCTGCCCATTGGTACAAGCCATTCATCTTCTCCATTCTTCTTTGTCATCTTATTTTATTGCAATTGAGATTCCACCAGGCAGGGATTCACAACCCCCCTCCCCCAGGTGGAAAAGCACTGTGGACTTGGGAATTCTAAGTATGGAGGTTGTTAACAAACTTGAAAGGAAAGGACGATACAAAAAGGGTTGGAAGGAGGAGAGATGCCACCAGATGGGGACTGGGGCAAATAGAAATAGTAACTGGGAAAGAAAAGAAGCAGAAGGCGCTTAACCTTGAACTAGATCATCAACGTACATTTATTTTCATCTGAAGATGTCGTGGGTCACATTAAAATTTAATTCTTCAAATGGAGTTCAGATAGCAACTATTTGAGACACACTAGATATGCAAAATCCGTATTTATCAGTCAACTAAATAGAAACTGTGGTCTTTTCATTCATTATTAAAACAAATGAGAATTCTCTGGGTCATTTCAAGGGTTAAGTTAGGTGCCCACAGCCTTAGTAAGATGCCTAGCTCAGAGTTAGCTCTTCTCATAGCTCCTCAGAAAGATGGCTTCAGGGAATGAAACACTTATCAATACAGGAGTGAATCAGTCTGTAAAAATATCCTGAAATATTATTGAAATTTTAGGTTCTGGGAAGCTAAGGAATACATTTACATACAATACATGTACATACAGTAAACATATATATATATGTCTCATAAATCAAGATTGAAGAATGAATTATTCTTCATTCTCAGAGCTCAAGCAGCTATTGTCACATGCAGTTCCTACCCAAAATGCATCATGTCCACCTACTGTGCGCCCTGTGAGAGATGCAGGCCAGACTCCTATTACTAAAAGGACAATGGAAGGAAGTTGGGCGAGAGGTATGTGAAAGGGGATCTGACTTCTCTGGGATGGGCCATCTATTTCTTTGAGGGGGTGAAGCTGAAACCAAGGAAGCCTTGACAGAGAGGGAATGTAGAAGTTGGAGAATCATCCTCGTCTGGAAAAGGGACACATAAGCACATGAGGTGCATTGGCAGGCTGGAGAGGACTTGAGCATGGCCAGGGAAAGACTGCATGTGGTGTCAAACTGAACATCAAACACTGGGGTTCCAAATCGGGTAGGGCATATGAGGTCTTCAAATCACACAGATGACCCAATTTGCATTTTGGAAGATGGATGTGGTTGTCTCTCTTTGGAGAAGGATGAAGCAATCCCATATTTATGAATCACCATGCACTTACAGTTCAAAATAATCAGAATGAATGCATCCAAGTTGATTCTTCAGAAACATGATGAGTTCATCTGGAAATAAATACATAGTTGGTGGGTGGAAGATAGAAAATGCTTGCCCAGTGGCCTCTGTGTTCCTCTCCTAGATGCAGCTGGTGAGGTCATTTATTGAGAGTGAAGCAGATGACATCTGGTTCTTCTTTTGAAGTCAAAAAATCTGGTTTGGGTACTGGAGAGATGGATCAGTGGTTAAGAGCACTGGCTGCTTTTCCAGGGAAAAAGTTCAATTCCCAACCTCTTCCTGGCATCTCACAACCATCTGTAACTCTAGCCGCAGAGGATCTGAAACCCTCTTCAGGTGTCCATGGGCACTAGGCATACATGTGGTTCCCAGACATAAATGGCAAATATCCATATACATATAATAACAACAAGAAATGATTATTTTTAAGGTGTAGTTGGGGTCAGGAGATAGCACAATAGTTAAGAGTGCTTACTACTTTTCCAGAAAGTTCTATTCTTGGCACTGGTATCAGAAGCCTCACAACTGCCCATAATTCTAGTTCCAGAGGATCTGATGTTCCTTCCGGCCTCTGTGCTTAACTGCCTATATATGGCACACATCAAGGCCTATGAGTGCACATACACACCTAAACAAAAAACTAATTAAAAAATTTATGTCTGGTTTGGTCAATGAATTAATCACACCAGGAAAGTCGCCCATAGTAACAAAACATCTGAAAACTTTAATGAGCATTATGCCAAGGTTATCCTGGTCCTCTGAGGACAGCCTGGGCCCTGAGGTCAATAAAAGCACCCTGTGCCTTCAGCTTTCCCCAACTATGAGGTTGTTTACTGTAGGACAATGAAAATGCAAAGTGCCCAAGGGGCCTAATCTTCACTTCAATATTAAGTTGAATCACTGAACTACCAATTTGACATCTTTTAAAAAAACTAATATATTTTATGGTCTAATCTCATAAAGTTTTTTATATACTGAAAGCCTCAATTATTTTTGCAAAATGAATTTGGAGAAAAATTCCATCACAGACAGTTGCAAGTGATCTCCTCAGCTGGAGGAGGTAGGGTTGCCTGGTAACCATACTCTCTCACTGTGAGGCAAGGGATGGACTGCTGACATTGAAAGGCAGGCTTGCTAGTCAAGCTGGAACTGCGGTGGAGCTTCCCTGCTGAGAACCTTGTGGCTGCCATCAATCACCTCCACTGTGAGCTTCTGCCTTCCTCTCTGTAGCACCAGAATCTTGCCTGCTAATCCCCCTAAAGTGGGTCCTCTTGTTTTTTTTTTCTTTTTTCTTTCTATTTTTACTTTTTCTAGGCAGGGTTTCTCTGTGTATTCCTGGCTATACTAGAACTCACTTTGTAGGCCAGGCTGGCCTTGAACTCACAGAGATCCACCTGCCTCTGCCTCCTAAGTGCTGGGATTAAAGGCCTGTTCCACCATAGTCCATCCAAACTGGGCTCTCTTGCTCCTAAGACTCTTCCTCATTTTCAGAACCAGATCCTCTGCCTCAGACAGGTGTTCCTACTGTTGACCCAAAGCCCCTCTTGACTTATTCTCTCCTAAACATGCATTTCCAGCAGCCTGTCTGTGGTGAAGGTCCAGGCTGCCTCTCTGATATGTGAATATGTTTCACTACCATTTGTTAATAAAAAAACTGATTTGGCCAACAGCCAGGCAGAATAGATCTAGGCAGGAAAACCAAGCAAAGATAAAGGGAAAAGGAAGGTAGCGTCGGGGTGATGCCAGCAGCTGCAGGGGAAGCAAGATGTGAGGTAACAAGCCACAAGCCTCATGGTAAAATATAGAATAATAAAAATGGGTTAATTTAAGTTGTAAGAGATAGTTAATGATAAGCCTGAGCTAATAGGCCAGTTTGTAATTAATAATATTAAGTCTCTGAATGTTTATTTGGGAACTGGCTGTAGGAGAGTTATACTCTCCAAATCCAGCATTTCTGATATTCGTGGCTTTATGTTTGGGTCTCGTTTCTTCTGAAGGGGAAGTCACAATTTGAATCTCACGGATGCCCACAGAAAACATCCAACCCACTCACCTCCCACACATGCTCTTTGTGTACCTAAACACATTCAGATTTCCTTTTTGAATCTGTGTAAGGTTGGTGGTACAGCATTGTGTTCCTTGCATGTAAACATCCCAGAAAACGCCGTTTGCTCTTGCATTAAAAAGAGACTTTGATCAAAATGACAATTTCTGCATCTGAGGAAATGATTAAACCTAGGAATCTAATTTGACAACAAAAGATGCAAATGATAAAAAAAGATTTTACAAAAAGAGATTTCAATGATATCCGGAAGGTCAGTTTTTCTGTTCGTCTTGTGTTTTTAGGTGATGTCCTCATCTTCACACTGTGGCCGTCACTCTGGGAGGTTTCACAATTTCCTGAAGTATCGCCTTTCCGTTAAATAGCAAGCTCTGCAGCCAAACCTTGCTTTCTTCTCTCCCAATGGTTTCTCTGCTTTCAAAGCCTGTGGGGAAGTCAGAGATTGCCTTCCAGAAGGGGACACAGAGCCGTGGAAGTGAAACTTAGTTGGTCTGCGGCCCAGGGCTTCAATGTTTAGAATTCCTCAGGCTCTGTGGTCAAAGATCTTGCTTGGTATAAATCCTTGCCAAGGTGCAGGAAGGTTTTCAAATGGAAAATTCTAGGAAGGCTTTGGCTTCAAGGGTGCTGGGTGGGTTACAGGGAGTGGGTCTGTCAGGCCACGCTTGAAGATTCTCATTCATGTTATCGCAATGTCAGTGCATTTTAGACATTTTATTCCTTTTATACATTAATGTGGCAGTGGGCACAGTGGGTTTGTCATAGAGGAGTAATGGTGGCCTGACCACCTACTTTGTTGGTTCCTTGAGGCTCAGAGACGTGATTAGACACAATAGAAAGGAAGGAAAGCTGCAGAGAGAAGGTGAGCCATGCCCTAGTCTTACTTCTGTGTCCCTGCCAGCCCCAGCATGGAATTAGTGTAAGTAGAAACCTTATCCTGCCTCATCCTTTGAAGCAGCTGAGGATGACAAGCACGCGCCACCATGCCCAGCCAGAACCGAGTTTGTTTGCCCCTCCACATTTTTGCTTCTTTGGCCTAATTTTCCCTGACTCATTCAATAGGTTTACAGATTCACTTTACAACTTAGAGGTAGATTTTTTTAGATCTCTTGTATTAGCTCAAGAATATCTTGTCCAGTTGGATAATCTATTGGCCCATCTGTGTAGGAACATTTTAAAGACGCTAAGTCTTTGTATCTCTTGTTCACAGTCTCAGGCCCTGTCTTCTCCTTGCCTCTGTTTCTCTCTCCTTTTCTCCATCCTTTCCTCCCTCCATCCTTGATTTTTTTTCCCTGTATCTCTGCATTTGTTTGTTGGTTTGTTTTTTGAGATAGTCTCACTTGTTACCTGAGGCCAGTCTCAAATCTGTGACCCTTCTTTCTTTCTCCATCCCCACCCCCTGCTGTGCTCACAGGAATGTGCCCTGGCTTTCATTTCACTCTCAGACTTTGAGTTCCCACTTAGCTTTGTTTAGCTGTCTTGGTTACTAAATTTGTTTCTGTCGGTAGTAATGTAATCCTAAAAGATGAGATGTTAGAGTAATTTGAATAAATACAGTGTCTTCTAAATGAGGCTCTTCAACCAGTACCAGAGTATACTTAAAATACACGCACGCACACATACACACACATATAAAATATTATATATGTATATATGTGTATTATATATAATATATTATATATGTATGTACATCTCTCTCTCTATATATATATTTATATACACATATACATATACATACATACACACACAGTCTCACTATGTAGTCTTGACTGGCCTGAAATACCCCGGACTGGGGTTAAATGTGTACACTAGTGTGCCTTGCTAAAACTCTAATGCTTGTCAATTACCTAATTAGCATTTTGTCTGTATTTGTTTGGTGAATTGAGGGCTCAGGAGAGGAATAAACAGGATAGCTGCAGACCTACATTCCAAACTCCTTTATTTGGCTTAGGTCAGAAGGTAGGGAGACTCTCTCCATAGTGTCATGGTAACATTTAACATCTTTGTACAGAGCATGGGCTAGGTGGACTTTTCTGTCCCAACAGCCAGTTCCCAAATAACCACACAGAGACTTAATGTTAATTATAAATGCTCAGCTGATAGCTTAGACTTGTCCGTTTTCAGCTAGCTCTTATATGTTAAATTAACCCATTCTATTAATCTATGTGCTGCCCAAGGCTTGTTTACCTGGCGTATGTACTTCCCATCCTTCTCAGCTTGTGTCTCATGGCCTCTCCTCAACTCCACCCTTCTTCCCATGATTCTCTGCCCTGAAAATCCTGCCTAGCCATCAGCTTTTTTATAAACCAATCACAGTGACATATAGTCACACAGTGTAAAGGAATATTCCACGCTTCCTAGTTTCTGAGATTTTGATTAACCTTCACAATAACCCTGAGAGAGAATGGGGGGGTGTTTGTCTACTGGGGTTCCATTTGCAAAAACCATGGTGGAAAAAAGTAAGGTATGAATTTAAGAACCTGGGTGACCCAGTTTCATGCTTTTTTGCACTATTCAAGACAGTGGTTCTCAGTCTCCACCTTATTCTACTGGTCTCTTTTATGCCCTGCTCTTTTCTCCCTAGGACAAGATCTGCATGAACCGACCATGCGTGAACTAAGGCCCCTTCAGTTTGTGTCTCACGACTACTCTCTGCTATTTGCTTTCATATTCAAAGTTTCCTGTCTGATGCTGAACGCCGAGGGTTTTCATCTTTTGCTAATTCTCTCTTGATAGTGGGGGCAATATGAGTTTTGTTTACTGAGATTTCCTTCTCTTCACCCAATATTGTTTCCATGCCCTCAAACACATTATGTGAGAACCTGTGATCCCCTCCCCTCCCCCCCATGCAGTGGAATCAAGCCAGGAATGAAGTTAATCTCAGCCCATTACACTACTAATGCTTATATTCACCTCGGGAAGCTTTCCAGAGAACTTAAAAGTCATTATCCCTCATAGGACTTAGCACTTTACTGCATTTCCACTTTGCTTAACGTTTTATTATTCCAATCAGGATGTACTGGGCAGGGAAGCAGATTCTATTAATGATCACACTGGGGCAACTGGCTTTAGGTGGGACTGTACCACCCAGACAGGCACATGTATTCACCTGACTGAAAGAAAATATTAAGACAGAATACCCACATTAGACTGTTGAGGACCAGGGTGTGTTCTGGCTCTACAATGTGATGTGGGACCCCCCCCCTGGAGATTTTCTCCTTTAGCCAATTGTTTTTTTTCACAATATGTAAGAACGCATTTCCTTGAGTACTTCAGAAGTATCTGTTTCTCTCACTTGACTTTTTCCTGTAATCCAGGCGGTAACACTAGCACAGCATCTCACCCAGGGTAGGAGCTCAGTAAATACTTGTTAGATGAAAGGATGAAAGCCAACAGGCCAGCTTTTACGTAAAGGCATGGCTATAAGTGATTATTTAAGAGTATCTCAAGGAAAGTAGGTTTTGACAAAAGAAGGGTGGAGCCAGTCCTTGAAGTCTCTTTGGTGACCTTCAGGCCTAGATACTTGCACTTTACCTTCTGGTATCTGGAGCTCCCATCATGCTTTGCATCAAAGGCATAGCAGTAGAGTTTGCTTTGAGAAACATTCAAGTTGTAGTCTCTGGGCAAAAATGGTCTGTTAGTGACAACCAGGGGATTATCTTTCACATGGAAGTGGGGAGGCTGGAGTCCTGGAGCTTCTGAAGCCCTACTGATGCCCACTGGAACCTCCACTGGAGGCCTCCTCGCACCCCTGAAGCCCCACCGGAAGCCCCAGCTGAAGTCCTACCTGGAGCAGGGTTTGGGTACAGTCTCTGGGGCTACTCAGCACCAACACATGGTCAGCAGTGAAATTCTGTCATGTGGCTAAGTTAGCCAGGCTCCAGAGGACAGTATCACGTGGATCAAGTTCAGCACAGAATAATCCACAGTGAACTGGAACATCAACTTTAAAGTTGGTTGAAGCGAAACAGCATTTACGTCTCCTGGTCAACCTGGTCTCTCCTGTTTAGTGGTGGTACCGAGGTCAGAAGTCTGCTTAAGAAGGGAGGGTTAGGGAGGTGTGGATGGCACAGGGGTGGGGGGAGGGGGGAGATTAGGGAGGTAGTTATTTGATGGTTATGGCTGGAATCAAGGTTCTGAATGAAACCAGGCACTAGAGACTTGTCCTGTACAAACATTCCTGCTTGTTCTTTGCACATGTTTTGCCCCATGCAGAGGCAGATAAGCATAGGTATTTATGATCTTCTCAAGCGATTAAAAATTTGTTGCAATAATACATATCATAAACAGGGTAAGCTTTTTGAAGATTTAAGCAAGAAAAACAGGAAAATACAGTGCTGTGAAATCCTGTCTTCTTGACAGAGGTGGTTCATAAATTTGAGCTCAAGTTTTCCAGTAGCTAAAATGGAGACAGGAACTGATCAGTTTTTCCTCTCTGTTCCAATTTATCATCTCCTCATGCCTGACATGTTACCAAATAACCGGGTAATTAAGTTATATCCCGCTTTCAGGTATAGACCTGTGTACCATTTCCCATCAATGGTCTTCTAAAAAAGATTTATTTTTATTTATTTGTGCAAATGCATGTACACACTCGCAGTTGTGAGCTCGCAGATGTGGATGCTGGTCCTCTGGAAGATCAGCACGTGTTCTAATCCACTAAGCCATCTTTCCAGTCCAGCTTTTAGAGATGTGTTTCTAATGGTTATTTCATCTTTATTTCAGCTCATAGTTTTTGTGTGTCTGGCTAAGTTCCAAAGGTACATGCACACACACCTTGACTAAAAAACAAAAAAAACCACTTCATAATTTAAAACTTTTTTCCCTTCTAGTTCTTGATCAAATATGGCATCTTGTGCATACTAAGTACACATTTTACCACTGATCTACACCCATAGCTAAGCACACATTCTTCCCTACTGCTGATCTACACCCATAGCTAAGCACACATTTTACCGCTGATCTATACCCATAGCTAAGCACACATTCTACCACTGAACTATATCCATAGCCATTTTTATGTTTTGTTTTGAAGGCAGAGTCTTGCTTTGAAGTCCACACTTGCGTCAAACTTGCACTCCTCCTGCTTCCATTTGGCAAGTGTTGAGATTACAGACATGAGAACCCATGCCCACCAGCACAAGGCACTCTCAAATTAAGTGCCATCAGTTTTTCCAATGTGCAAACCACTGGTTTTCTTTCTTTTTTTTTTTTTTGAAGGAGTTGTACTTCTCTGCCGTATGTATTTTCTGGCATAAATGAAGAACCACTCTGACTCGTTTTACTCATGTGTTGGCATAGCAAGAGTGAGCCTTCTTCTTTGATCACCTACCATCCTAACTTCCTCCTCACAATGTGGAGGAAACTTGGAGGCTCACCAGAAAGACCTTAGCTTGAGGCTGAGACTGTCATGTGACATGCCCTCTGTTCTTCATTCTTCCAGCTAGATGAGGATTGCCACTGTGAGCATAGGTATCCCCTGGAGTGCTGGAGTTACATTGAGAATGGCTGCCATAAATAACCGTATTTGGGCCGGGCGGTGGTGGTACATGCCTTTAATCCCAGCATTTGGGAGGCAGAGGCGGACAGATATTTGTGAGTTCAAGGCCAGTCTGGTCTACAAGGGCTAGTTCCAGAACAGCTAGGGCTGTGGCACAGAGAAACCTTCTTCTCAAGAAACAAAAACAAACAAACAAACAATAACATTATTTGGGTGAAGACTGAAAATTTTAATGATTAAAAAAATCACCTTAACTCAATTATTGGCCCAGCCTTGGCAATACTTTTGCCTTAGTGACTGGTTGTTAGAACCATGTATATTTTGCCATGATCAGCAAGAGATTTATCAAAACTCCACCTTTGTTAAACTTTAAGATATTAAATAGTAGTACTATACATTGGCGAGAACTTGAGAGGGACTTAGCAGTGACACAAAGGAAATGCCCCCATCAAGCCACACTTTAAAAAGTGCGATAATGCTAAGTAGGTGGCAATAATTGCTCCAGCTAAGGATGGATGACAATCTTTATGTTAGGGACTGCATTCAACTAAGCATCTGATAATTCCTTCCCTCATTAGAGATAATCAGCAGTGTCTAGAAACTAGATTGATGGCTTAAATGACATAGAAGAAATTATGGTGGAATGATAGGAAATTCACGAGAAAATGATTTAGTAAAACCACTGCAGCTTACAAATAAAGAAGCCTCTTCTTTCCCTAGGATTATGTCTTACGGGGTCTTGTTTTTAAGCGCTATAGCACAATCTTACTACCGCAAAATGTAAAAAAAGAAACACTTCATTTGTATATTAAAAAAAACCACAACCAGCTCATGAAGCAAAGAACTTTTTATAAAATAAGTATAATATTCTAATTTAGGAAATGATGACACTTGACATGTATGTCCTGTGAATGTGATAAATGAATGGGTGTGTTTCCAAGGATTGCATCCTTGGCTCCCATCAGGTTCCCACAAGAATTTGTAACTTTCAAAAGATGAAGGGTTCCTGTTTTTCTGGCCTCCTTAGGGTTCTGTACATAACCAAGGGTTGATTGGCTGAGAATAGGGCTAATATTATCAAAAAAATATGATCTTAGCTTACTGATAATACAGGAGGATAGTTACTAGGTGAGGAAGAAACAGCAGCCTCAGAAAGGAAGACTTCAGAGGACATCCTTGGTCATAGTTTCCATATGATGAAATAAAAAATTAATGCGTAAGAAATAATTACAAAAATTTTAAGAACTGTTTATTAGTTATGTGCCAGGGTTCCACATAGTCTGTAAAGTTCCTGTTGGTGGTATTACTCCTCTTTTCTTTTTTTTAAATATTTATTTATTTATTGGTTTTTCGAGACAGGGTTTCTCTGTGGCTTTGGAGCCTGTCCTGGAACTAGCTCTTGTAGACCAGGCTGGTCTCGAACTCACAGAGATCCGCCTGCCTCTGCCTCCCGAGTGCTGGGATTAAAGACGTGCGCCACCACCACCCGGCAACTCCTCTTTTCTTAAGGATTTATTTTTACCCTGTGGCCTCTAGTAGATGGGAAGAAACTCGAGACCATGAAGCTCATCACGTCACTGTCTCTGTTTCAATTGTTATTATTTGGAACCAATAATCTGAGAGTACCTACTGCTCTGTGCTCTATGCCCCTCTGGCTAGGACTAGCATTTTCAAAACGTGTTTGGTAGGTGAAGAGTCATTGTGCTTACTCTACTCTGCAGATGCAGAATAAGGCCTTGCTGATGAAAAGGGAAATTTTGACATGATAGGAATTAGGATTAAGTATTTCTTGATTGGTAGACGCACGTCCCCATCCCATGCTCAGCTTAAATATAAATAGGATGAATTAGATAAGGGATAAATGTGACCTTGGCAATAACTGTTGGCGATCCAGCTACACCATTGGCTCTGGAATTTCGTGTTTCAGTACTGGCTGCTCATCTTCCTGGTAATCACGTTTCTCTTTGCTGTGGCTTAAGTCTGGAACGGTCTCAGCAGGTTCATGTTACAAACACTTTTCTTTAGTAGGAGGCCCTGTTTTGTAGGGCTGTGGGAGGTTTAGGAGGTAGGGACTGCCTAGGAGGAGGAGTTCCCTACTGGTGTCCTTTGCAGTTCATGCAGCCTGCTCTGCTGCTCCCAGGCTGGTTACCATGTGAGCGGTCACTGCCACCCTCAACACTGTGACTTCCCTATGATGGCTGAATTTGTTGGGAATTTTGAAGTGCAATAAACCTTTCCTCTGTTTTTTTTTTTTTTTTTTTTTTTGGATCAAGTATTTTGCTATCAGAAAAAGTAACAAGTGCACCATTCACAGACAGTTCCAGAGACACCAAGTAGTATACTTGACAGTTTGACAGTATTGGCAGTATAAAAAGTAGCATGGAGTGGCACCTAGTGGCTTCTGGGTGGGGCTGAAACAAGACCAGCTGTGAGATGTTCCGATGCTAAGTTACCAAATCAGTTTCTTAACCAAGACCGTAGGTTCTAGGTTCTGGTGATCAGGTTGTCAGGAGTCACAGTTCAGTCTACTGTGGGAATGTTGGAAATGTTTTGCTCTTTTTAAACTATAATAAATGTGTCTTTAACCATAGAACTAATAAGATATGAGTACATTCACACTGTGGAAGAGATTGATATGCTGCAGAAAAATCCGAAGCCCTCCTTTCCCCTCTGGCTCATGGGCGTTTCTCGGTCGTTGTTGTAGGAACTGTTGCTCACATTGCTGTAGGAATTCCTAGCGCCAGTAGCCTTTAAGTACCCGCCCAAGTGGCCTCTTATACTATATATGCAGATGTAAAGCCCGTGTCCGGCCTCTCTTCTGGCTGCAGGATTTGGTTGTTGTTCCCCGTTCCAGGAGAGGATTGTAATCTGTGAGTCTACCCCTAAATAAATAACCCTCTATTGTATTCAATTCTGAGCTAGTGTGGGATTTCTTTTAAGCGTCCTTCTTCATCACATCCTCTGCCACTTTCTTTGAACTCTATATTTGGATGTGAACAAAGAAGTATGGTTTGTTTTTCTTTCCTCTTTGCTCCTTTTCTGGTTCTCTCTGGCATGCATGTTTGATGTGGTTACTCTGTTGGTGAGATTGAGTTCCCTAGTCATGGTGGCACCTCTGCCATCTTTAACTTTCCCATCTTGAAACATGGCTTCTTTCTTATGTTGTTTCTTAAAATTATTTTATCTTATTTTAGGCTTTTTGTCATTGTGTGTGTCTCTGTGTGGATGATGTGTGTAGGCCTGTGTGCCATGGTGTGTGTGTGGAGGACAGAGGACAGCTGTGTGAAGTTAGTTCTTTCCACGTTTATGTGGGTTCCTGACATAGAACTCAGGTCAACAGGCTGGAGATGCAAAAGCCTTTATCTGCTGAGTCATATGTCTTTCAAATATTGCATACAGTTTCATTTTCAGATCTTTTTTTTTATAAATTTGTTTTGAAATTGTTTAGTCTGTGGGCATTATTTATTAGAACATTCTTTAAAAAGGTTGAGTAATATATTTAGATCCATTCCATGATATTTATTCTTAAAGATAAGACAATGACAACATAAAACTTTATGTGATTATAGGTCAAGATATGAAAAACAAAGAAGAGCACTTCACAGGCTATTTCCTCTGATCACAATTAAAATATTAAACAGCACCTTGTAGACAATGAGATCATACATAACTTTCTTATTTTCTTTCAGAGATTTTCCCATTTACCAAATTAATTGCACTAAGAATATACTCCTTATTTAGTGACTTAAAATGCCCTCACTGTATTCCCCTGCATACATTCTAGCAAGTAAGAACTCAGGTTTTCAAAAAAGTTGGTATTTTTTTTTTTTAATTATGAGGCTAGAGAGATGGTTTTTGTGGTTAAGAGCACTGGCTGCTCTTGCAGAGGACCCGGGTTTGTTTCCCATTGCTCATGTGGCAGCTCACAACTGCTGTGACTCCAGTTCCAGGGCATCTGGTGCCCTCCTCTGGCCTCCGTGGGCATCAGGCACATACATGGTGCACAGACATATGCATAGGCACAACACCCATACATAAAAAATAAAATAAAATTTAAAAAGATAGTTTATTATTCGTGTGTGTGTGTGTGTGTGTGTGTGTGCACGCCATGCACAGGTGGGTGGGTAGAGGTCAGAGGACAACTCTGTGAAGCCAAGTCTCTCCTTACCTCCTTACCTCTGTATGTGGGTACTGGGGATTGAACTCAGGCCATCCATCATTCTTGCTATGCAAGAGGCTTTTCTTGCTGAGCCCTCACTCAGCCGATATCTTGTCTTAAAAATCTCAGTGAAGTTAAAGGTTTTTTTTTCCCCTAGGGCTTTATAGGTTTGCTATTGGAATTTGATTTATCTTGATATGGTGAATGTATCTTTTTCTATTGCAGTCTCAGACGCCTTATTTCTGACTTATAGAAGGGATTTTTGAATATCTTCCCTATATTTAGTTGCCCTAAAATTGGTAACTTAACAAAAATATTTCAGTTTATTTTCTTAGGTGCTCAATAAACTTCTTTGAAAATGAACATTTTACTATCGACCATAGTGTCCATGTGCCATTCTTCATTCGATGCATTTAAAGTGACAGCTCTACTTCTGCATGCCATTTTAACTGTGTATTAACCAGGGTTCTCTAGAGTCATGGAACTTATGGAAAGAATCTCTCTCTATATATATATATGTATGTTATATATGTGTGTGTGTGTATGTATGTATGTTATGTGTGTGTGTGTGTTAGCAGTGAGTAGAAAGTTCAAGAATCTGGTGGCTGCTCAGTCCCACACGGCTGGGTGTCTCAGCTGGTTTTCTTTGGAATCTCAAAGAAGTAGACTCCAGTGCCAGTGAAGGATTGGATGGTTTAGCAAGGTGAGGGCAGTCATGCAAAGAACAAAATCTTCCTTCTTCCATGTCTCTATGTAGGCTTCCAGCAGAAGGTGTGGCTTAGATTAAAGATATGTCTTCCCACCTCAAGATCTGGATTAAAGGCATGTGTCATCCCACTTCAAGATCTGGATCACAGGTGGACCCTCCGTTTCTGGATTGTAGTTCATTCCAGATGTCGTCAAGTTGACAACCAAGAATAATCATCACAAGCTGCACCTCAGATTTAGCTATATAAGAACGTAAGTACTATTTTATTATAAATACTACAATCTGGTTTGTTTTGCGTGATAAGAACAAATAACATGACAGCCACTATTAATAAATTTTGGGAGCATGGTATAGTGCTGTTAATTATAAGCATGGCATTGTATGAATTTTTTCTTTGGAATCTATTTTTACTGCACTTCTCTTTACTCTTAGACCTGACCAGTTGTCATTGTGTTGTTTGATGATACGAATTTGACTCTTTCAGATTCCTCAGGACCTAAATAGAACAATGAGATCTTGAGCTTTTATGGTTGGTTTATCCCTTGGCATAACAATTTCAAGGTTCATCTCTATTGTTGCCTCATTTGGCAGAATTTTTTTAAATGTCTGGATACCATTCTAGTATATATGTAAATCATATTTCCACATCAGCTCATCTGTTACAGACATTTAGATCAGTTCTATATAGTAAATATATAGCTGACCATAAGAGGACATGTGTCTCTTCTATATAAACAAGAACAGAGTTGGAGTGCTCTAGTCTGACTTTTATGGGAAATTACCAATCGCTTTCCAAAGTGACAGCCCTACTTTACATTCCCATTCACAATAAGTGAGGGTTCCAGTCTTTCCCTGTATCCTCCTAGCCTAGAAAATGGTTATCCTATCCAGTGTGATGCTAACTCCTTGTGGTTTTGATTTGTATCTTCTTGAATACTCTATCAAATACTCTATCTTGGAAGAAATATCTATTCAAGACCTTTGCTCATTGTTGTGCTTTCCTGTTGGGTTCTAAGAGTTTCCTTTGCACTTTGGATATTTGCTCCATATTGTACTCATGTATGGGTGTATGTAAGTATGTATGTATGTATGGGTGGGTGGGTGGATGGATGGGTGGGTGGGTGGATGGTTGGATGGATGGGTAGATGGATGGGTGGGTGGGTGGGTGGGTGGGTGGGTAGGTGAGTGGATAAATGGGTGAGTGGTTGGGTGGATGGACGGATGGATGGGTGGGTGGGTGGGTGGATGGATGGGTGGGTGGTTGGGTGGATAGATGGATGAGTGGGTGGGTGGACGAATGGGTGGCAAGTATTTTTCTCCATTCTTTAGGATGCCATTCTACTGTTGATGGCCTCCTTTGCTGAGCAGATTTTTGGTGAGATATTGTACACAAAACACGCACACACACACACACACACACACACACACACTTTTTTTTTTAAAAAAGACAGTGTCTTTCTATGTATCCCAAGTTATCTTCAGATCTAATACATAGCCCAGGCTGGATCTGTCTTCCTCCTGGCTCAGATTCCCTAGTGCTGGGATTACAGGCTTCTAGTGCCATTTCATGCTTGTTGAAGTATATTTCAAGAAATCATTTGAGCCCTGGCATAATCAGTGCCCTCTTTATTCCCCAGCTGTGTCTTAGGCTTCTCTTCCTCTGCCATTACTTCAACTTCGCTTTTGCCTCTAAAGCACTAGGGCTCCCTGCAGAAAGCATACCTCTCCTTTGTGACGAGCCTTAGCTGCTACCTCCTAACAGCTATGGGAGATATCCAGTTCTTCCTTAAGCTGCCCATTAAAACCACCCAAAGATGCACTACCAGGTCCTGCCTTAAACTTAGGTTGTCTACCATGGTTATCATTATTCATTTTTACATCTTATATTCCATCCTAAAACTATAATTTACCTTAAGATATGAAGTTTAATATTTTGGGAATGGAGATAAAAGCTTGGCAGTAGAGTGTCTCAAATGTACAAGGCTCTGAGGTCAATATCATCCACAGTACAAGATAAAGAAGACAGAGGGGAAGGAAGAGAAAAACAATGAGGGGGAAGATGGTAGTTTAATATTTTGGAACTCACTTGAGTGTTTCTCATATACAAAGCTTTTAATGGATAGAGTGCTCAAAAATATTTTTTGTATTCTTTCATATATCTTTTATAGACTTGAGATTCTTTGAAACCCCAAATAAAATTGTGGTTATTTTATTTTTAATCATCTTAATTCCATATTTATTAGAGCTGGAATATATATTCATATGTGAGTATAACCACATATTCTTAAACATATATGCATTTATGTGTGTAATCCAATGATTACTCAAAGAGTCCCTTTGTGTGCTGGGGTGCTCTGGGGATCAGCCCAAGGGACTTACGTGCTAAGCATGTATTATGCCGCCGAGTTATGACCCCTCTGCAAATGGCTTCTTTCTGACTGGAGTCAGTTGGGTCTCGCACTGTAGGGCCCCTTGATGGTGCTGTTTGGTGAATCAGCAATGATTTGGTGAGTCACCTTCATGGCTCTAGTTTTCAAAGGCGTTGATGGTTCATAAAGTATGCTCTTTATGAGCATTCTTCAAAAAGAAAATATATGGCATCTTGCCTTTCTGTGGTCAGAGAACCAACATAAAGGCTTATTAAGTAGGGTATGAAGAATCACTCCTAGCCGTGCATTAGATTGCATCTCCACCTTAGGAATTAACTCTTGCTTCTATAAAAAAAAATTTGCAATCAATGTTGAGTTTCTTTTAATGCATAACCCATAGTTGTTTTAGCACAGCGATAACTTGTTTTGACACTAAGAAGTATTGTTTTTGAAGAACTCAGGCTTCTCATCTTTGATTCTCTTGGGCTCTTTTCTCCCAACAGATAAATAAATTAAAAGAAGTTCAAAGTAGCTGCCTGGATCCCCGAAGTGTCTCAGAGGGGAAAAAAAAAGTAAAATACTCTTTTCCTACACCACAGTGTAGTGAAATAAATTAGTATAATGATTTATGTTTACTGTTTTAGTCAATTCTGATAGAGAGTATAGAGACAAAATGACAAACTGCCTCAGTGGTAAACCTAAATCACGTCAGGCAATCTTTAGTTTTTCCTCACCCTAATTGCTCCTCCTGCTCATTTATCTTCCCAGGCAATCTTTGGAAGAAATACTAGTTCAATCAGTGCAAGTGCAAGCCGCCCGAGATAAAAAGTTTAGTCTAATTTGTCTCACTAAATTGTGGTGCCTCTAGTAAACAAATCTTGGTTTGAAGGACTAAAGAAATCTGAATTATTATGGGTTTCGAATGCTTTCTTTTTCCATTCCTAAAGATACCATTTTTATACCAGTTTTCCTGTCTGTGCACTTGTTTTCTTGCTGTCTTGCAAGAAGTGTCCTTTTTCCAAATTAGAGCCCAGTATTATATACAATATTTTATTTGCATGCCATATTGTCTGATCAATTGTAGATGGAGAGATATAGACTTTTTAAAGGTAAAGAACCCAGCAATTGTTTTACATTAACACAAAGAAGGCAATGCTGAGAAGTGATTATTTTATAGGAAGAGGTGAGAGCAACAATGGTAGTTTAATACAGAGACAAAATCCTAGCCACTCAAAGATGACCTCAGAGCATGCTAATGTTTAGGTGACGAGTGGCATGGTGAGGTGTGTTCCCAGGGCTGGAGAGGTGGCTCAGTAGTTAAAAATGCTTGCTGCCCTTCCAGAGGACCTAAGTTTAGTTCCCAGTACCCAGGTCAGCTCTAGGGGATCAGATACCTTCTTCTGGCTTCTATTGGCACCTCATGAACTCACATGGCACACACACACACACACACACACACACACACACACACACACAAATATTATGGACATAAGAGAGTATATTCTCCCAGATTTAATTAATGAAAAATTTTTAACAAATATTCAGTAAGCACTAAGTTCTTTGATTGTAAGGGAAATCTCTACAATGAGTCAGCTATTCACCAAAACCTGCTGAGTTCTGGTCACATCTCTTTTTAGTTAGCAGGGACCAGGGGGTCCAGAGAAATTGGCTTTTAATCAGATGCTTCTCCACATTAGAAAACAGATTAGATCAGGATGACTATGGTTACAGTACTTTAGTTATTTTTTTGCTCTAGATCCACAGTAAGACTGACTGCTGATTCTCTCCACAGATATTAGAGAGAAGATTCTGAATTTGCACTGTTAACTGATACCAGAGCCAAGCTGGGTGGCCTTGTCAACAAGCGTGGGGTAAAAATGAGAAGATACAGAAGGCAGGCTTCTTCGCTCTTGCACGCCTAAGACAAAATATCTGTAGCCTTGTGGTCTGTAGACGTCTCAGTGTTTGCTTACGGCCCTCTACAGAAGTGTCTGATATGATTCTCCAGTTGTGGGTGAGAGCCCCTTCTCAGGCCACACTTAACAGTGTCCTTCAAATGCACAAGATGGATTGTTATGTTTGCTGTGAAGTGTTATAACTAAGAGAATTAGAGACAATCCATCCAACGAGAGACGGGGATACAGGTGACAAGGTGATCTAGATAGAAAGGATAAAAGGTACTCTTAAGGACACAATGGGCAATAAGGTTGAGAGCTGGGGTGGGACGTGGGGCTTTAAAGGAAAGACACAGCTTCCAAAGTTGGAGCAAACTTGCCTCTCTCCTGATTGGAAGAATCACCCCTCCATCTCCAGGCTAGGATTTGGGCAATAGGCCATTTTCTTTGACTCTTTTTCAGAGGAGTGATGAACACTGAACGAATCACTGTGCACAGATCACTACACCTGGAATTTTTGGGGGAAATGCAGAAGGTAAGAGTGGGAACTTTCAGAGGTGTCTGGTCTAGGAGATGGGTGGGGTGTGAATCACCCACAGGCAAAGTCCAGGAAGACAAGAACATTTCAACAAAGGAGATTTTTACCGCTTAAGAAATACTTGTGGCAGGAAGAAATCTTTTTGACACAGAATTTGTCTTCCTTAGTGAATCTTTTACTTTGCTGGGTCACATATTGGCTGATACACATCCACACTAAGATGGTGTACTTCATGAGACAATAGAGGCCAATAGATTTATATGAAGCTTAGGCTGGAGAGATGGCTCAGGCATTAAAGGCCAGGCTCACAACAACAACAACAAAAAATTGCAAGAGTTACATGAAGCTTGCCTGCTTTCCTTCCTTCTCCCCAACTCCAAAGAAAGTTATGAAATGTATATGGACAAGAAAAAGATAAACAAGTTGTTTTCTTAATGTTCTAAGTGTTCACTTTATTATACATGTAATGTTTTATTGCTCATTTGCAGGAGTCATTGCAATGTAGCGTTTATGAAATGGGGACTCTAATGTTGAATAGCTCTGTGCTATCAGAGGGACTTCGGTGTGCTTTACATCAGTCGCCCATCCCAACAGTCTATAGGGCATTGTTTCTATCCCCACTAACAGATGAGAACATCAGATTTCAGACAGATTGAATATTCTGCTCGGGACACATAGTTAATAACTGACCGAGTCTGAATCTGAATTGTATCTGAAGACCCCAGTGTGGATGCTCTCCTTCCTATTGCCACAGAGAACATAGAAGACAGTGACATCACAGCAAAGAGAAGCCAGCACTTCTCCCAGAAGAAGGAATGGCATGTACTGCAAGGGATAGAAGAGAGAAGGAATTTGGGACTGGGCGTGACATTCAGAGGCACACACCTTAGGCTGTCTTTAGGCGCGTACCCTCCCGAGGCTCCTGTGCTAGAAAGACATAGGAACTAAATACAAAGGTGAGTCAGGCAGGGCTTGAGTGTTCCATGCTGCAGAGTGGGGCAGGAAGCTGGACACTCAAGGCACAGGTTCAAGTTAGAATCTATACTTTTATGTAGGTAAAAGATGTTGTCAGGAGGCCATAGTTATAAACCTCCCGTGGAAGGGTTAGAAAGAAAGATAAAGAAGCAGGAGAGAGCCTGGAACTTGGCACATGCAAAATAGATTCCTGGTGCCCACACTGATGACAATTTTCTGTTGGTTTGCTATTTCAGTAACAAAGCATTTCTATTAAAGGAAAACAACTTCAATATTTAATAGGGAATGCCATCTTTTATTAAAAACCCTTTCAACAACAAAATGAACAGAATAGCCCCAAACAAAACATAAATAAGAAAAAGATCCCAGAGTAAAGCATTTTGGTCTCAGACAACAGCCATGAAAATGTTCTGAAGATGGGTCAGATTTTATTCGTAGTCATTAAGTAATTCAAGAGTAAAGATAAGAGGGTCTTCACTTCTCTGAGAGCCAGGAGGACTTAGCTCAGGCCACACCTCTGAATTCTTATCTTTCTTCTATCAAGGCCATCTATGCAGTTATCAGACCTGTTGTGTGTGGGGGGGGGACACGTCAAAAAGCAGCAGCAATCGTGAGTCCCTGCAGGAGCCAGAGACTTGGGCATGACCTTTCAGAGCATCATGGAGCTGCGTTGATGCTCACGTTGCTGGAGAGTAAGGGCTAAAGATTGAAGACTTTTCCTGTTTCCTGTTGCCAGGAAAACAGAACAAGCTACCTTTTGAAAAGAGTTATCTCTTTCCCCAGCCCTGGGCTTTTTTTCCTGATGTTCTCAGCAACTGACTCAACACGGAATTGCTTGGTAGTCATTTTTAGGAAGGGCTGAAGGGGAAACCATAATGTTGAGAATTTAAAGGATTATTTATTTGCATTATCAGTCTCATAGGTTATCTGCCTTGCCAGAATTTTAGCTTTCAAAGCCTCTGGAATATTGACGAACAGGGGAACTGGCTGGCAGGAAAGGTGCTGACACGGGGTATGGACAGAGCGATGACTGAACACGTTGTTATCGGGTTTTGAAGCCTCAGGTTGGTCCTAAGTCAAGTCGTTTTACAGAAGTAAAGGGCTGTTTTTCACCTTTTTACATAAAAGGCTGCCTTTCTGTAGTGGAGACTGTTTGGTCCCATGCATGACTGGCAAATGCTCTGCCACTGAGTCACACCCCCTGCTCTCTTCATTTTTTTTCTTTTAGTTATAAACTGATTGGCCTAGTAGCTCAGACTTCTTACTAACTCTTATAACTTATATTAGCCCATTATTCTTGTCTGTGTTAGCCACATGGCTCAGTACCTTTTTCAGCGAGGCAGTCACATCTTGCTTGCTCTTCCCATAATTCTCATTGCCCCGCCTCTACTTCCTGCCTGGTGGCCTCACTTATACTTCCTTCCTGGTTACTGTCCAATCAGCATTTTATTAAAAATAATACAAGTGACAGGATAAAAGACCATTGTTCCACAGCACCCCCCCTTTTTTTTAAGCAAGAACTCTGAATCGAATCTCCTTTGTTTAGCTTTTCTACTGACCATTATCCATAACGACTTGTAAACAACATTCTAAACAAAGGCAAACATTCATAATCCATTTTTGGGGAAAGTGGGTGTAGTTTTTCCAGTCTACTTCCTGCTGATTGGGCACGCTGATAATCTTTTAGGGACCTAAAGAAGCTCTCTTCATATTTTTATGTTAGAGACTGGGTCTTGCTAAATTGCCCAGGGGGCCTTGAAATGACAATTCTCCTGCCTCAGCCTGTCAAGCAGCTGGAATTAAGGCCTGTACCACAAAGCCTGGCTTTAAAGGGCTGTCTTATCTAAAGTTCCCTGTGAGCTACCCAGATGGATGTGGAGTATTCAGCAGCCACCCTGAGCTCTCGATATCAAAAGAACTCCTGTGTAGTGGCGCTCACAGGTTTGTTCCTGCTCCAGCTCTGGGTGGAGATGGACCTCTGGACAATTTCAGAGCCCTCCCTCTTTACTCTGACCTGTGGGGGAACAGAGAGAGATGGTGGACACAACCCCGGGCTTTGGCAATAGCTCAGTTCACCTCTCTCAAGTGTGCTCTGCAACCCCTCCTGGGGGAGCTGAGGCTGTGTCTTGCCCCTCTTGCACAGGAAGTGGGAGGAATAAGACACAGGAGGTAGGGAGACCACATGTTGGAAGACTCACAGGAAGATCCAGACTGAGTAGCACCTGTTTAGTCACATTAGGTGAGCGTTAATCTGAAAGTTCTCTGTTTGCTGTGGAACATTGCGAAATAATCAATACATCTATTTAAGGAAATAAAATGTATTAAATATTGGAAGTGTACAATTTAATGTGAAGCCTCACAGTTTCCATCTTGAATACCAATTCTAACTAGATATAAGTTCATTAAGTTGTATCGTCTTTGAGTCTGGTTAAGCTTGGTGTGTGATGCTTTTTGTTTCTTGTCAAATTTATTTTTCATAATGAAGTAAAAAAATGAACTAAAAACAACACAAAGGTGGAGGAAATAATTCAGCAGTAAAGGCACTAGCCACCAAGCCTGACTACCCGAGGTCTTTCTCTGGGACCCATATGGGGTAGAAGGAACAAAGCTGACTCTAATAAATCGTGTCCTCTAACGTCCACACATGCACCATGGCACATGCATAGGTGCATATCACACACACATACACACACACAAACACACACACACACACACACACACACACACACACACTTTAATGCAATTTAAAAAGGAAAAAAACATACTCAGTATTTTCAGTATGATAAACGCAGTATAATCGGTCTTAGCTGTTTGACAAGCAAAGCTAATGTGTGATCTAGAAAACTGTATTTTTAAAATTGAGGCCCAATCTTGGTTTCAGGTTTCACACATTTCTTTTGCTCCATCAAGATCTTTCCAGTGGCCTCTGATGAAGGCTCATATTTTATCTCAAGTTCGCACCTGTCTGATGCGGTTGCCTTCCTAGCAACATCAAGTTGGTAGAAGGAAGTGGCCATTTTACTGGTGCTCATTTGACAGGGAAATTGTTTGGAATGTTTGTTTTCATTAGCCTAAAATTCAGGTTTTTCCCCACTTGGGGTTGTTGGTTGCATTTTTTTTTCTTCTTAAACTGCATGTTAACAGATCATTAATATTTTTATACTTTCCTCTACTGTTTGTGTTTCTTGACTTGAATATAGCAACTTGCATCTAATTTCCCTTAGTATTTTTAAAATATTCATATTTATATTTTCACGGCAACATCTATAAAGTTTTTCAGGATTTCTAGCTTCTTCCTAAACATACCATGAAATTTATCAAGCTAAATACCACCAACATTTACATACCCATATTTATACCAACGTACATACCCATAGGTGTAGAGATGTGAGCCTGTAGCTCCAGCTACTTGGCAGGTTGAGGCAGGAGGATCACTTGCTAGTACAAAGTTAATGAGACTCCCATCTTGAAAAACAACTTCCCCCATAAACCCATCAAGCCACCTCAGATAAAATGTTGGCTTTTCCAAAGCTATTGGTTGCTCTCCACAAACTGATGGTAAGGCCTTATTGCCAACGATGATAACACCTACGTATCTCATTGAACATGGAGAAGTCGAGTTGGTGCCTGCCTAGAGCCTTCACCCCTACTGAGTAGTATTCATGGTACTGGAAGGCACTGTGCATACTCTCAGAGAAAGGGAAACACCCACCCAGCTACAAACCCTTTGATCTCCAATGGTGACCTGTCTGCATGATATGCTTGTGCAATAGTGGCACAAAAGTTGTAGGAGTTATCAACCACTATAAAATTCAATTTAAGGTCCACTCCATGAGCTGGAACCCATACCTGACACGGCTCAGGTGAACAAGCACCTGAGTCTGGATAGGCCTTGGTCCTAGGGGAAAACCAGATTCTGTTCTGCTAAAGGAATGCATCAATAAAATGACTCCTATTGACATTCTGCTGTACCCATAGATCAGTGTCTTGCACAGCCATCATCAGAGGAGCTTCCTCCTGCAGAAGATGGGAACAAATACAGAGACCCACATCTGGACAATGTGCAGAGTGAGAGACCTTGGAACACTCAGTCTTAAATGGGATATGTTCATCAAACCCTGCTCCTCAGAGCTCAGAAAACTCCACGGAAGAGGAACAGAAAGAGTGCAAAGCCAGAGAAAATGGAGGACACTAGGAAAACTGCCTTCCAGACAACAGGAATGACGCACGTATGAACACACAGAGTCTGTGACAGCATGCACAGGACCTGCACAGGTTCAAGCTAGACGGGGTCCCAGCACTGAGGGGAACTGGACATGAGCTCTCCATCCTTAACCCAGAAGTTATATTCAATTGACAGCTGCTCACAAAGGAAACATTAGTCTCCTCCAATGGAGCTTTATTGGCTGGGTGTACAAATCACACTCAAGAGAGGCTTTATCCTAATCAGTAGATGGGCAACACAAAATAAACTCTGGTGTTTCTGGAGATGTTTTGTTTTATAATGCTTTGTTTGGGCACTTTTTAACCTTAATTGTCTTTTGTTTATGTATATGGTTTCCAATTTTGGGTTTTTATGTGTGTGTATGTGTGCATGTGTCTGTGTTTCTTGTGCTTTTTATCCCCCACCCCCACCCTGTTTGCTTTATTTTATCCTGGTATGTTTGTTTATTAGCTTGTTTTTTCTTCTTTCCTTCTTTCCTCCCTCCCTCCTTCCCTCCCTCATCTCCCTTCCTTCCTCCTTCCCTTTCTCCTTCCCTTCCTCCCTCTTTCCTTCCTTCCTTCCTTTGTTTTTTTGAGACAGGGTTTCTCTGTGTAACCCTGTCTTTCCTGGAACTCACTCTGTAGATCAGGCTGGCCTTGCATTCACAGAGATCCATCTGACTCTGCCTCCTGAGTGTTGGGATTAAAACTGTGTGCCACCACTGCCCAGCTAGCTTGTTTTCTAAAGAGAGGGAGAGAAAGAAGAAATGAAACTGGATGGGTTGGGATGTTGGGAGGATCTGGGAGGAGACAGGGGAGGGGAAACCATGATCAGATTATACTATATGAAAAATAATTTATTTTCAATTAAAAAGAAAAGAATATTAACTTTATCCCCTAAAGTTTAGTTTTACTTTTTATATACTCCACAATCAGTTTTGACTTATCAGTTACTCATTTTCTCCACTCTTGCTGAGAGCCATGGGGGTGGGGGGGTCTAAGCAGCCATCCATCTTGGCTTGGAAGTAATTGAATTCTTTAATTACAGACTTTTCAACATTTGACCTCCTGAAGACTAGTTGTGGCTCTTAAGTGGTGTTATAAGCAGATGAATGGGGAAATACTCTAAGTTTCACAAAAATTAAAACTGGCAAAGCTCAATTCATTTGTTTCCACGGAATGTTCTTTCACCAATTTCTAGACTCACAAAACCAGAAGAGCGTGGCATCAGAAAACAAAGGGTTAATCTTTGTAATATACCGTAGGTATGCAGGTGAAGGTCTTAGGAACCAAACAGTATTTAGTACACAAAAAGTTCCTCTTCTTTAAACTTTTTTAAAGTGACAGAAAGTTGTTCCTTAATTAAGAGTCAAATTTCTAAACCACTACTAATTAAGCAGATGTTATTGAGAAAGATGGTAGCTCCCGATGCATTGATTTACACAAGGCGATGGCCATTATCACGCCAATTCAAACCTTCTGGGAAGGCAGAGCACAAACCCGGAACTTAAATAAGATTCAGAGTTATTCTAAAAATGGCATGAGTCAATATTTAATCAATCAGAACAAATCTGTTTTTGTATAAAAATTTAAACACACACAATGAACACCTTGAGACGCTTCTGGAATACATAAGGCAAAGAATTAAGAGACAAACACTGTCTTCGCTTGTGAGTAAAGCCCTCCGTTGTTGTGGGCTGCTGCAAAGCAGCGCGGTGTCGACACGGTATGATAGGGCCGTAGATCATGGTAATAACATTTGCAATAAACAATAACAGAACAAAGCCAACATCTATAAGAATCCCGGGAGGAATTTACGTTATCCATAATTTTTCTTTACATTTGAGAAGCTATGGCAGGAAAGGCCATTACATTCAATGGCACCAATTAATTTCTGCAACTTTTAACGACATCTTTCTGAGTAAAAACCTCACAGAGTGCTCCGAGAAGATGATGGATAGCAGTTCATGTTTGATTTGTACTGGATTCCTGATTTTTTTTCTTTTAGTGTTTTTAAAGAGTCCCTCTGCAGCCAATCAAGCAATCAACATGAAATACTCAGATTCTCTCCTGAAAATACAAGAAAACAAGAAAGACAGTGCGGCCTCCATTGCAGGCTAACAGACGATCGGTGATGTTATTTAAGGACTTTTCGGGATGATGGATTACAGAGGTTTTTTACTTCAAGAGAAAATGACAGCCAGAGAAAACCATTTAATGCTTGTTCTAGTCGGGATGTCTGGGTATCACCCTTCCTTTAAGTAGAGGTGTGTGCTTCATAATTTTCCTTTATTGACTTTGCTAGACTTTACCCAAAAAAGTATTATTTCTCTCTATTGTAGAAAATGCTTCCAGTTTGTGATGTCAATGGAAAGATTTAAATGGAACAAGTAGGACCACACAATAGCTCAAGTGTTTTCAGAGGGCAGGAGGGTGAGAAATGAAACCTTCATCCGTAGGGGATTTGGTCACAGTACACCTTTCTTTAATCGTGTAAGCTCTCCATTTAAAACGCGGTTGAGTAGTTTGCAAAACAGATCTGTAACCTGAAGCAGTCTATTCAGCTGTGTGCTAAGAGTACATAAAATATCTTATGTTATTGACTCCTTAGAAGGGTTTCCTATATGGAAAACACAGTGATGGGGAAGAGAGGTGGTGGTGGGATACTATTAGCATCTATGCAAGGGGTGTCTGCAAAGCAAAAATGACCTAGAGAAGACACACACCACCCAGATTGGTCAGTAATACCACAAGGAGAACATGCTGGCTAAGTGAAAATAGTGATCTCATAAATACTGTCTATGGCAGATAAGGCAGGGCTAAGTTCACGTACTTATGGAATACAAGTTAGAGGAGGAGGAAGAACAGGAGGAGTCAGCGGCGTGCACAAGGGCACAAAATTGGTAGTAGAGCTGGAATTATTGAATTTACTCTTAAATCCTAGTCTGTAAACTGCAGTTGGCTTTTTTTTTTTAAATCTTTGGGGACCTGCCATCTGGCTCTCAAATAAATACACAGAGACTCATTCTTACTTATGAATGCCCAGCCCTAGCTTGGCTTATTTCTAGCACATTTTTCTAATTTAAATTATCCAATTTCTCTTTTTCTACATTTTGCCTCTGGGCTTTTTACCTTTCTTTCTTCTATATATCTTTCTTTCCTCCTTATTCCATGAATGGCTAGGTGCTGTGTGTCTGGCCCCAGTGTCCCCCTCAACTTCTCCTTTTCTTGCTCCTCTCTCTCTCTCTCTTTTAGATTTCTCCTTCTATTTATTCCCTCTGCCTGGCAGCCCCACCTATCCCTCTCCTTTCTAGCCATTGGCCATTCAGTTCTTTATTAGACCAATCAGGTGTTTTAGGCAGGCAAAGTAACACAGCTTCATAGAGTTAAACAAATGCAACATAAAATGCAACTCAGCTTTGCATCATTGAATAAATGTTCCACAGCATAAATGAATATAACGCATCTTCATCTAATATCCCACAGCAGTAAATGATACATCATGGTTCCCTGAAAGCAACACAAATAAAAGAATGGTGAATCTTATGACTTAAAAACTAAAGTGGAAATTAGTGGAAAGTTTTCTTATTGATTAGTAACTTAATTCTTTTTGAACTATTTTAACCACTGGTTTTGCAAAGGACTCTTACTTAACTATAAGCAAGCCCATGTTAATAGAAAATTTGATTGTCTAGGTACTTGATAAATAAACTAGCTCCCTGCCTTTAAATTCCTGTAACTTGGGGTTGAGGAGGAGCTCAGCAGTAGAGTGCTTGCCCAAGATGTGTGAGACTCTAGATCAAATTACCGTAAGGGTAAAAAAAAAATCCTATTATTTTTCTAGAAATTTCAAGGTCCCTAATATACTAAATTTAGAGTTCCAGATCGCCCAGAGACTACTGGCTCTCCACCGACCTCTGCTGGCAAGGCTGGAAATGATAGACACCTGGGTTAGAAATGGGAAAATTCAGAATTTTCTATGGCTGTCAAAAATTATAAACTGCTGTATGGTTTTAGATTATGTTTGGTTTAAATAGTTGATATGGGTGCCTTACAGGTGACAATAATGACAAAATGGAATTATTGTTTTGGATCTATTTTTCTTCACTGTTTTTACTTATAATGTTACTACTTAACTCTTCAGCTTCTAAAATATCCTTTCTAGGTAAAACTACTCAGGATCATTGCTCTGGATCCAGAAACTCAAATGACCTCAAAGAGAGTTATTCCAACCTCATTTTATGAATTTAAGAATGGATGCTCTGGGATTGACATGGCTTGCCTAAGACTACAGACAGAAATTTCTGTCCTGCCCAGTCCTGACGCCTCTCAGTTGCAAATAAACACACAGAGGCTTATACTAATTATAAACTGTTTGGCCTATTGTTCAGGCTTATTACCAACTACTTCTTACAACTTAATTTACACATAATTCTTATTTATGTTTAGCCACATGGCTTGGTACTTTTTCTCAGTAAGGCATTCTCATTTTGCTTCCTTTGCTTCTGGATGACGGCTGCATCTCTGCCCTTCCTCTTCCCAGAATTCTCATAGTCTGGTTGCCCCACCTACACTTCCTTCCTGGCTACTGGCCAATCAGTGTTTTATTAAACTAATATGAGTGACAAATCTTTACAGTGTACAAGAGCATCATCCCACAGCACAAGACTACTGACATAGCCTGTAGTAGCCCATGATAGAACCCTAGGCTAGACCCCTACTAAGTCATCTGTTTATAGCAACAAAAGTAGAGGAAAGAAGAGATAGGAGAGTATATTGTTTTCCTCAAAAACCTATGTGAGTCCTGTTAGATCCTGGAATATTCTTCTTCTGTCTGTCCCAAAGGAGCCATACAATAAACATTGCTTAGGAAAATCAGGTTCAGGGCTGGGGCATGGCTCAGTGCTCTTCCAATTTCCTAGAGGCTCTACAATCAATCCCCATCAGTGGGGTGGGAGTGGGGGAGCCTAAGTTGAGTTTAAAATTCTTAAAGCATTTCCCCAGAGTATTCCAAATAGTCAGTGTTGGTTCTTGCCATCCCTATTCTTCTCAGCCTTCCTCCCTCCCTTCCTTCCTTCTTGCCCCCTCCCTCCCTCCCCCCACTCCTCATTGTGTGGCTCTGCCCTAGAACTCCCTATGAAGATCAGGCTGAAACCGGTCTGCCTCAGCCTCATGAGTGCTGGGATTAAAGGTGTCTGTCACTACACCTGCCTTACCTCTTTTATTTCTATAAAACAAAATGCACTCCCTGTATCAGAAAAGTGATTTCCTTATTCAGCTTTAAACAAGTGTAAAGAATGGGGAAAGGCAGGTTGAGTGGTCCATAAGAGAGAAGAAGAAAAATGAAAAATGGACAGAAGAGGTACAGATTGAGTACCAAGGTGACATACCACACAGGATGCTGTTATTATTTAATAATAAAATAAAGGGAACTAAAAGGTGCTGGTGAGAATGTGGAACACATACACATGGGATTACCATATGACTTAGCCGTTGGCTAGGACTCAGCATAGTAAAGCATGGGTAGATATTTATTCATTCATAATAGCTGAAAAGTTCAGGCCACCCACATGTTAATTGACAGAAGAGTGGTCCGCACAGAGTGGAATATTAGATCTGCATGTTAACTGACAGAGGATGGTCCCCACACCATGGAATGTCACATCCACACGTTAACTGACAGAGGATGGTCCACACATCGTGGAATGTCACATCCACATAAAGGAAGGAAATGTTGGTGAGTGTGGTCATATGAAACAACCCTGAAGACTTCATGCTAGTGTAGTAAAGGAGTCTGAAGAAGACTTATGTGAGATGCTTGGTGATATTAGAGGTCAATTCATAGAAGAAGGATGCTGCAGGTGGAGAGAGAAAAAGGCCACAGGTGGAAAAGGAAATAGTAAGTGAGCACTCTTTGGGGACAGTTTCTCTGAGCGAAGATGAAGGTTTTCTGAGGCAGGACAACCGTGCGAATATATGCAAGGCCATGGACCTGTGCTCTTAAAATACCAAAGATTTTCTTTTTCATGCAATATATGTTTTAATCTGCAGAAGGGTATTGAGGAAATTTATGAAATAAAAAATTTAAAATACTCTTCATAATATTTAACTCACCCTCTTTCTTAAGAAATATTTCTTATTTTTAGCAAAGATGATTATTTTACTTTTCAAGGAAAGCAGTTATTGTTTGTAAAGGTTGGAGATAATTCTGCTCTCTCTTCCCTCTGGCAGTGTTTGCCAGCAGATACACTGGTGAACTCTTTCCAGCTAAGGAAATGAATAAGAGGTTTCACAATTAGACACTCTATGGAGCCAGAGTCTTTCCCCCTTGTGCAGCACAATATCTGCTTTGATTATTTTTATTTGAAAATAAATAGCTAAGTCTTTATTTTTGTAATACTCTCTCTGATCGATCCAAAGGCAGCAGCCATGAAATATTTGTTCTTTCTGCTCTTTTACAGTTAGTTTTTCTTTAATTACAGGAAACTCTCATTATAAATATGTTCTGTGTTATCAGGCAGCATTGGCTATTGGATACTGAGCCTACACACCAAATTAATTTTTCATCTTTACAGCTCCTACCTTGCAAGAATGTTCCAGCATTTCCCATATCCATTTAGAGATCCATCAATGGGCAAACTGCAGAAGCAGAGGTAATACCAAGCATCAAATTTAAGATATTGAAGTCGGTGCTCATTTCATATACACAGAATCTTGAGATGAGCACTTGCTTAATCACCACTGTAAGTCTCTAACATCGACGATGTTTTAGGAGGCTGTGACCAGGAGCAAGTTGACATGCTATGTTGCTCTGAGACAAAAGGAAAAAGGACAAAGGTCCTTGCACCAAAGGGTTTTTTACCAGTGAGTACAGGCACTCCATGGATAGAACTAGTATACTGCTTTTGCTTAATTTTGTGATTGGAATGGTTTCATAGCCATTCCACAGGAAATGCGACCCCTTATGAATCCCCGCTTCCTAGTTGTCTCCTTGTTAGCTTCTGCACCCGACTTGACAAGGTCCAGAGTTATCTGAGAGAGTCTCATCTGGGGGCTGCCTTGATTAGACGGGGACCGTGCCATCCCCAGGCGTTTGGGCTCCATGAGGAAGGTGGCTGAGCATGAGCCCAAGAGCACACCCGTAGGCACTATTTCTCCATGGTTTCTGCTTCACGTTTCTGCCCTGGCTTTCCTCAATGATGGGCCGGAAGCTGGAGGATGAAACAAACCCTTTTCTCCCCAAGTTGCTTTTGGTTGTGGGGTTTATCATGACATCAGAACAAAGGCCATCGTCCCCCGAGGGCTTTCTATCCACACTAGCATTTCAAGGGTGTCTAGTCCAGGCCAATAACCTACCTGTTTATTATAGGAATTTCCAAGAGACCCTCCTATCGTGATTAGAGAATAGCGATAGAAACTTGTCTCCGAGACTCTGAGCCCTTGTGTACCCTAAACTGTTCTGTTATCATCCTTACTTGGTCCTGCTCATGGCTCTGCTTGGAAAGATGAACCTTACATCCAGACTTCAAAATGCCGACAAATCAGATCTTTCCTTTCTCTCAAGTCTGTAGAATTCACAATAGTCAAGAGGGGAAAACAAAACCCCCAGTTCCCGAGATCAGCTGTCCATTAATGGAAGAATAAGTGAAGTATGGTATATGAGAAATACTATCGAGTCACGAAAAGAAACGAAATACCTTTGCGTGTTACAACATGGATGAAACCAAAGCATGTTATGCTAAGTGAAAAAAATTCATATAAAGGATTGCATATTATAAGGCGCCATTTATAAGAAATGTCCAGAGTAGGTAAATCCATACAGGAAACAACTAGCAGTTGCCAAAAGGGACTTCAGGCAGGAGTGGTAGGAAAAGGAGGAGCGAATGAGGAGAAACTTACAGGGTTTCATTTGGGAATGATGGAAATGTTTGGGAAATGTGACTGATGAGACGGTAAGTAGGGAAATGTGCTTGCTGCCAGGCCTGATGACCTGACTTCCATCACTGTGTCCCACATGCTGGAAGGAGAGAACCAAAGCCCGCAATTTGACCTCTGACCTCTACACACATCACATAACACACACACACACACACACACACACACACACACGAAATAAATAAGTAGATAAATAAATAATGAAATGCTTTGGGATTAAATGGAGCTAATGACTATATAACATTGCAGACACACCAAATGCAACTGAATTATATACTATAATTTTTTTTGATCTTTCTTGTCCATGAACTTCCTCTCAATTTAGAAGAAATGGTTAGGAAATCTGTAGAACTGATACACAGTTTACCTTAATATGTGATGAAATGTTGTTCTAACAGTATCCGGGCAGCTAATTTTCAGCCAGTATGACTTAAGTCAGAGATCATCAATGCCTCCGAGGCTTTGAAAACCGTCACCATCAACTTGGTTGTCAGCCTTAATGACTTCAAAAGCTGGATCTCCATGCTTGTCTTTTACCGTGAGGAGAGGTTTCCTTTGCTAGTGTGTGCCACTCCGGTTTTCACGCCCATGAAGGCAGTCTCTGCCCTGTTGCTGATCTAATGCTCCCTTCTTGTTATACCACAACCTCTGTGTAGCCTGTTCTGCATTTCCATCCCATAATCTTTCTTTTCTTTCTGATGTTTCAGCCCTTAAAACTGCAGTGTTTATTTGCATGTAGCTTTCGCTTATCTATATAGTACTTTTCTTGAAAGGTAAGTTCATATATTGAAAGTACAAAGACTGTCTCAAGTCACCTCAGACGAGGAGGTTTGTGCAGGTGAGCAACACCAAGGTCAGGGGCAGGCTAGTCCCTGTCCCCTTAGGTGCAAATAAATCTCTTCCTGCCTCAGTTGTGAACGTCGTTTGGCTTCTGCTTGGCTGTCTTCTCCTCACTGACACCTATTCCAGCATTTTCTTGATGTTTTTTTTTTTTTCAATTTGATCAAAGTATAATAAAGCCTGCAACAAATTTCAGGAGAAAAGTAGTGGGGAGATGTCTCACACTGCATTACGGCTGCCGGCTCTTCTCTATGTCGCAAAGTAACTCAGATCTACACAGGTACTAAGTCGTGGGTGATTTGTGCTAAGTGTGTATCTGCTTTGTTCAAAGACAACTGTTTTATCCTAGAGTCCAGTTCTGTAGATTTATCTCCCACAATTACAGGGCTTTGATCAGCTCAGAATAGGTGATGTCATGTGGTATGTAGCTGCCCTTTTCTGTGCACTTCCCTTATCAGGATACATGTCTGTTGATTTGTGGGAAGCTGGCTGTTTTTTGTTCCTGACAAACTCCAGTGATTAAAATGTAGTGGCTTGCTCTTGTTCCCCTGATAAAGGTGACAGCTGCAGAGTTTGCAGTGGTGGTGGATATCGTCCATGCAGATTGCTTTTTAATGAAAGCAATATATTATCTACCTTGAGACCCCAAAGCCTTACCTTGTTAATGTATTTTATCCTGGCACCACATTTATCTATAAATTAGTTGCATTAAATACACTCCTTACTATTTATCCAGCCTTTAAAGAGTTTTTCTAGTGAAAAGGTTTTGCTTTCTTCCTTTCTTTTAATAATTATACTCAATAACAGCCACGCCAGTATTTTAAAGCACAGTTTGTATAAAACACAGCCAGGTGGAAATATATTAGAGTACCTCTGAAGCTAAGACCTTGAGAATCCTTTGCTACACAGAGCCATTAAAGGAATAACGAAAGGCAGACATGGCCAGGGTGCCTGTTTCTCAGCACTGTTTTATAAGGGTTGCAATAGTATTAAAAAGCCAAACCTATTGAAAGGCATGGTTAACCACATCAAAAGACAAAACCAACTTGCATATGTGCTTGTGTCAGAGGCTGTGCAAACTGAAAGTTTATTTAAAGTTTAGATTTAAAGCTTTTCAACTGTACGGAATGGAACACTAGTATGTGAAGGATAGTGAAAAACCAAAAACCAGCCCTAGGAACCTCAGCAAATCCTTAGTAATGTAATGATATCTTTGCATCTCAACAGGACATATACAATGGTGTCATAGCCATATAGAGTGCTTGCCATTCTGCTGGGAGCGACTGGCGTCTCTTGTCCTCCCGGAGGACTGCATAGTGAGGCACCAACTCCACACTGTGGCTTCGCAAATAACTACAGCACTGAGACCTTGTAATGACCCACAAACCAAAATTGGAAACAAATAACTATTTGGCGAATGTGTCTTCTCTGACCTAAACCCGATATTAAACTTTTTACAGAACAATAAATCAAATCCATTAAAGACAAAAAAAAGCCCAGTGAACCAGTCTGAACTAAATCCAAACCTACATATTTTCTCAAGCAACTGAACTGTAACAAAACCAAAACATCAAAATATTTTCCAGCCTGAATCGATATGTCATTTGTTTCCAGCCTCTCGGCCATGTTTTCTATTTCAGAAGTATTGTCAAGCGCTAGCCTTCACATTAAAGAGGAAGCAGGGAGAGGAAGCGAAAGTCGTGTTTAGTACCTTGGACAAGTAAAACAAACAAAAACCAAAAAATGCAATAAATTACTTGAAAAGTACGTTTTAGAATGCATGCAGTCATTCAAAGAGATGGCGGAATATGATCTATCAGGAAGAAGAAAATGTCAGCATATCATGCTTTAACACACCAAAAAGATGCAGCTACTGGGAAGGACTGAGAAGACACGGGGTCTGAGTCCCCCGCTGTCAAACACATGAGTTATGTTGAACATGAATGCAACTTTTAAGTTGGATCCCAGAGAATCCCTCAGCCTCGGAATTCTCCTCCTTTGATAGCTAGTTTTTCTTAAGTATGAGTGATACTGAAGAGTGCACAGAAGGGAATGTGGGGGTGAGCTTTTCAGAAGACCAGAAAATCCAGAACCTCGATGTTTCTGGTACCCCAGGCAGATTAAGACTTTTGATAGTTCTAAAAAAAGTAATTCATACTTAACGTAATGCTATTCTCCAATATATGAATTTTTACGAATATTTTTGTGGTGCAGATATAGGATTATGCCTTTGAAATGTATTTGCACTTTATATTTAACTAACCTGTTGTATCCATATACGTGTATTGCACATATGAACACATTTATCAAAGGGAATTGATTATCTCATTGATGGCATTATCTTTAGGGAAAAGATAAGAATTCATGAGATTTTAAAAGAATTGCAAAACAAAGCTCTGGGCGGTGGTGACCTTCATTCCCAGCACTCGGGAGGCAGAGGCAGGTGGATCTCTGTGTGTTCGAGGCCAGCCTGGTCTACAAGAGCTCGTTCCAGGACAGACTCCAAGGCTACAGAGAAACCTTGTCTCAACCCCCCCCCCAAAAAAGAGTTGCGAAACAAAACCCACCTTTTTCTGTTCTGTATTATTTCTTAAGCAAAAGATGAGAAAGCGGATGTTTGATATGTAATTGATATTTGAGAAATAATAAAAATTTTCTTGATTTTGAACATTTAAAGCAGTAACCCTGAATGAGAGATTTATCTATAATAAGTATATAAGTCTATGTCTGCCACTGGTAGCTAATAACCACTGTTCCTCTTCTTAGGACTCAGCCTATAGTGGCCACGTGATTAGGTTCTATCAATGGAATGTGGGCAGGGGTGGTGTAATGTGTGCCTCTCTAACTGGTAATTGTCTACCCCGTTTGGCTTCCTGGAAGCTGAGTTTCGTGATGACGAAAACCTAATAAGAAAGGGTAGACCTTGAGTGAGTCCCCAAGTCACCATTTGAAAGAAAGCACTCCAAGAGTTTCCGTGAGCATGATCATGTTCTGTTCTGCCAGCTTGTTGCGGTTTCTAACTCCTGTCTACTGAGTGTTGACTTAACCTACAGTCCGCATATGCACGTATATGTTTGCTGCAGAATCCAGGCTGGGCTTGAATTTATTCTGTAGACAGGCTGTCTTCAAACTTGCAATCCTTCTGCCTTAGCCTCTCAAGTTATGGGTATACAGTTCACAGTCTAAATGCCCCCAAAGAGTCACAGTGACTACTCTGCCATGGTAGAGGCCACGGATGGGTGGGATTCCCTTCCTTGTACTGTCTGAAGTTCATGGGATGCTGAACACATGTAGTTAATAGTTTATGTCCCAACATAGTTATGTATTTTTAGAGATATGGGTGGCACTGTCTGATGACTGGGGACTCTTGGTTGTGAGATTTGCTCATGTAAGCTAATAAATTAGCTTAGCATTTCATGGATCCTGGACAAAGCCAGACGATTACTGAATCAGAAACAAAAAGGGCTTCATATGGATATGAGTTTGCCTAACTTGGTGCCTATACCTGCTTCCCCATAAGTTGCAGTTCTAATGAGTCTGCTTTTCTCTTTTGTCTAGTCATTGTCAAAAGACTGAGACTATTGAGGGACCCACAGGTGACCTAAAGCAAAGGTCTCCCTGTATTTCCCAGAGAGTCTAGTAAAGGCTGCACTAGCATCCTCATGTCAACATCTGTGTGATTCTGTTTGCTAAGGGATTTCCTTTCTTAGGTCCTCTCTTCTCTTTCTCAAAAAGAAAAAAAAAAGAGTCCTTTTAGGTTGTTGCAGATAACAGGTTATAGATATCTCTTGAAAAGACATCTGATGACCACAGGATGGCTTTCAGGGAGAAAGTCCACTATCAGTGGGTCTTGGTGGCCCATATCTGTGATCCCAGTACTTGGAAGTAACTCAGGTGGTTACTTGGAAGTAACTCAGGTGGTTCTCTGAGTTAGAGGCCAGCCTGGTCTACATAGCAAGTTCCAAGCTTGTCAGGGCTTTATAGTGAGACCCTGAAAAAAATAAAATGCATTGTTCATTGAGAAGAAAAAATGTGTACCATGTTGTGATGTCATAGAGCAGCTTGAACTGTTTTGCCAGGGCGTTCCAGAGAGCAGCGTTGCCTTCGACCAAGCTGCTGATGTTGCCTTTGACAGTGGATACTGAAGTTCTCTCACTGTGCTTGTGTGTGGCTATAAGCCTGGGACTGAGAAGAAAAGGGGGGTTGGAGGGGTAGGTGTGAATGGCCTGGTGTGAAGAGCTTCTGGCCTCAGCCATCAGTGGAAATGCATTTCTGAGCACCCTGTGGCTCAGGGGACTTTGATTTTACAAGCTCAAAGTGTCTTGTAACATGTGGGCAGTAAGGCCCATAAACACTGTGACACATTTGCACTAACGGGTTCTAACATTTAAAGACTTAGTTAATGGATCCTGTGGAAGCTTGGCTCTTAATTCTTGCTGAGAATAAATTGTGTCGAAAATGCTCCAACCCTGTCTTTATTTGGTAAATTAGTAGCTTGACATGTGACAATATGTTAAGAAATATTAAGGGTGAAAGGGGCCTTTGTGGAGAAGACAAAAACTAAAACCTGGTCAAAATTTTCCTAGTGATTACCCATGCCAAAACCAGGGCAGCTTTGACCATCATGCCTTCCTTGAGCAAGCATGGCTGCCCTGCTGTGTGAACCTCCTCCTCTTGCTACTTCTCCAGCTCAGTTGCAGGAGCATCCAGATCTCTGATTGACCAAAATGACCTTGTGAGGCAAAAGAAGTGACTGTCTCCAGCCGTAGATTACCAGAAAACAAAGAAAGAGATCATCAGAGATCTAAATAAAAGCGAGCAACAGCGAAGATTCCTAGTAAATCATAGAGCGCAGTGCAATGAGATAGCACTGTCTATATACAATTACGCTGTTTGGCTCCCATGATAGCCTTTAAATGTGACATGTTATTTGACATGTTTGCAATTAGGGCTTAGGAAAAAAAATCAATTTTTTTCTATTCCACTTAAAATAAAAAATGTACTGTTTTCCAATGTAATGTACCTTTTTAAAAATTCAAGACAGACAAAAAAAGTACCAGTAGAACAAACATATCACAGCTACATTATGAAGATAGACATTTTAAGTCCAATTTTATTAGATCTTGTGAAAGGGCAGAATGCAGGAGTAATTACTAGCATGTTGTATTTACTTTCACATTGTTATCCTGAGTCATGCTGCCCCAGACTGAGTGGGCAACATGTTGGCAGGAGTGGGCAACCTACGAAGTCCTTTGGGAATTGTCCCACAGAGGATCAACTCCTTTCATCCTTACCTGGAGATGCAGGGGGACCGGAGGAGGGAGCTCTCCATCTCTAACCTCCTGCCCTCCTTCAGGGTCACTCAGAAAATGCCCTGAATTCATATACACTGGCTAAGAACAAATACTGCAAGGTCAGATTCTCAACCGAATAGATGCTTTTTGTTTTGCCATCTTACCCTTCCATAGCTTCTTATGCTTCTTAGATCCACTAAAAACCTGTAGTAAACATTTGCTTACTTTTCCTCTTTTGACATTTTGACCTTACCACATTTGCCTCAACCACACTTATAAGTGGTATGTCATCGTAATAATAACAACAGAAGACTTTGCATCTATGGAGCAGGCGCTAGACTTCAGGCACTTTCCCCGTGACTTTCTGGATTGTCTCAGCTAACCTCCCTGTGACCCTGTAGTAGCCAATTTTCAAAAGACTAAGGGATTCCGACAAATCCCAAGTAAACCATTCTCGTTCTTCTGTTTTTCTAATTATAGCTTAGTTGTCATAAAGGACTTGCTGTTCATCTCAGGCTGGCCTGGTACTGTTCCAGAACTTCCACTCTGGTCTCTTCGGTGTCTTGTTACCCCAGGAGTGATACTCTGGGATGGATTTTAGCTAGAACAAACCAAGTTTTTGCAATAACCTGAAAACCTGCTGGTCCTGATCTTCCAAACTATGACTATGTCACCAAGAGGGCAAAAGGGACTTTGCAAATCTGACTGAGATGGGAATGCCATTCTGTATTGTTCAGTGGGTGCAGTTTCTAAGGTCTCTGTGGGACAATGACAGAGTGTCAGAGTAAGAAAGATTGGGAGATGGAAGTGTTGGCTGGGGTGGGGGGCTTGGTAGGAATTCAGGTGGTGATGGAAAAACCATGAATGGATGCATGTTCCTTAGCTTATAGAAGGAATATAACCCCTTTGATCTGAGGCCAATGAAATCCGTTGTGAATTCTTGACCTCCAGAACGACAAAGAATGAGTGTTGCTTTAAGCTGGGAAGTTCTGGTAATTTATATCAGCAGCTTTGGTAGCAAATTCAAGCTATCTTGCATGTTATCATATGGCCCGAAGAACTACCAGGGTTTGTGAGGGGAATTTTAATTGGCAACTTGGCCCAGTTTAGAATCCCTTAGGAAGGGGTTATTCCTACAAGGCTGGCCTGCAGGTGTGTCTGTGGAGGATGGGTTTTATTATGTTAGTTAATATAGGAAAATGCAGCCCAGAAGGAAGTGGCATCAGACCCTGAGTTTGGGTCCTGGATTGGATAAAAGAAAAGATGAACAGAGTCTTACCACGTGTGGATTCATTCTGTCTCTGCTTTAGCTTCCTGCTCCTGGATTTCCACGCATAGATGCTCTGTCTCCTGGGAGTGGGAGCTAAAAATACCGGAACGGTTCCTCCTCTAAGTTGCTTTGGTCAGAGCAACAGGGAAAGAAACTAAGACAGGGTCCCAGAGAGGAGCCTGTAGAACTTGGAGGGCCTCTTGGGAGGAAGCCATCCTGACAGGCCCTCAGGTTAGGCAGAGAGAGAGGCTCGCACTCAGGACTGCACGCTCACCGCAAACACCAGCTGCACATTCAGTGGGTTAAATCGCTCTTGGAGGGGATAATGATTCAGGACACAGAACACAGGAAGCAGCTGTGCTCACAGCTGTGGTGGTTACCACAGACCAGGATTGGGTCTAGATTAAAGTCAGTCATGGGAGGAAGCACAAGGGGCAGCGACCTGGGAGAGCCCCAAACCCAGAGGCTCCCACCGAATCCTGTACAGTCTCACGTTCCTGGCACCCACATGTGACAGAGTTGGTATGTGGCATGACGGGATTGCCAACCAAGGAGTCTCAACGGAGATTTCATTGGGGCTCCATCACATGGGCACAATTAATGATTGATTGCCTAAGTGCTTGATCTCGGAGTTTGTTAAGTCAACTGATACTGTGTGACTCAGAAAGTCTATCCTATTTTGTGCTGTGGTGTGTTTTGGGTCAGTCCCAAATCTAAATACTATCTGGTGTGTGTGTGTGTGGCCAGTTTGTGCTGAATATTATAAGGTTAGACTATCTGGTTTGACCCAAAGACTCCCAGGCACACACACAGAATTGATTAAATACAAAAACTAACTGAATGGCATCTTTCACTTGGGAAAATTATATTCTGTATTTTCTGAAGAGAGAAGCCACTGTAGGATTCAGTGCCCAGGAACAGAGTATAAAAAGTCGTTCCCCTTCTGTGTGATTTTTTTGACACATTTACCTAATTTTAATGTGTAAAATAGGAATAAATGGTTTTTCAAAAGGAGAGCACACTTTGCAGTTTCATAGCATTAGCCCTAGCTCATGTCTATAGTCCCAGCACTTGGGAGGCTGAAACAGGAGGATTGCCATGACTTAAAGGAAAAACTGAGCTATGTGGTTCCATGCCAGCCTGGGGTCCAGAGTGAGACCCCATGCTTTGTTTTGTTTTTTTCTCCAAGACAGGGTTTCTCTATGTAGTCCTGGCTGTCCTGGAGCTCACTATATAGACCAGGCTGGTCTCAAACTCCGAGATCTACCTGCCTCTGCTTCCTGAGTGCTGGGATTAAAGGTGTGCACCACCACTGCCTGGCCGAGACCCTGTCTTAAAGAATTTAACTAAATAAATAAATACCAAAAACTTAGGGAAAAAAGTCATTGTTCTCTGTAGTAAAGCCTCTGGGGAAACAATAAAAATCACCAGAGGTGAGGGATGGGGTGGATGGGGACTGGGGTGGGGGGGTGGGAGTGGGGAA